>JASTWQ010000291.1:0-249886 GCA_035220615.1 Leptothorax acervorum
CACAAAATTGACAACTGTAGTCTGTTTTATTTATGAATTTATTTTTATTTATTTATTAGTGTTACTTTGTTATATGATGCTTCAGATGATTTTTCTGTGCTCTTTTCACCTTACGCTTTAAACTCATAAGCATAATTGTTTCCTTACCGAAACCAGACGGTAGATCATCATAACGTTGATATTATGCACTGTCTGGTAAGCGAATTTTACATTAAAAACTTATATGAATTGCAGCTAACTTTTCAATTTTATTTTATTTATAAAGGCTGCATTTACTTTATGTTTAATCTTTTTTAACAACTTTACCGCTGACCTACGTATTACGAATATAATAACATTTCACATTTATTTATGCGTTGTCAACGATTCAATGTAAAATTATTCGAAATATTACACTAAAGAGGGTCTAAACTAAGGCCGAAGCGTTTGTATTGTACTTTGTTTTAAGTTATTAAATACGTTTTAATTTATTATATCGCTATAAGATCGGCTTTATTGCCTTAAGTTTCAAAAAGATTTATCCTCTCCTTATAATATTAAACAGAATTTTCTGTTTAATATTTTGAACATTACATAGGGGAACGTAGAGAAGGAATAAGTCCTGATAAGGACTGTTTTGCAGTAAACTGCTAGCTCTGAAAAGTGCCATTGTTTAGTCCTGAAAAGGACTGTTACGCATGAAATTGATAGCCCTAAAAACTAAAAAGGACTGTTTTTTTAGTCCTAAAAATACTTGTTACATTAAGTTTTTGAAATGAGCCCCGTGAGCCTCAATGCATGCTTCCGCACGGAGAATTAAATTTTTCTCGTACGCGTCGAAGCATCGGTCCATCGACAGTATGACAGCTATTTGCATCCTTGTATATACTTCTTCGGATGAAGCGGGCTCTGTTACGTATAAAATTCTCTTCAAATGACTCCAAAGGAAAAAGTCTAACGGCGTGAGATCTGGTGAACTGTTAACAGTCAATATGAGAAGTATTAAGCACTTTTTTTACATCCTTCTTCCTCTCGTATCTTTCTAAATTAAAACCTCATAAAAGAAGAAATGTTTTTTTACTTTTTAATAATATTTTAATGTATTTTCTTCTTCTAAGTACGATTATTTAAATATTTAATTGTTACAGTAAATTCCTCTTAAAAATTTATTACTTCTGAGTAACTGGGCAAAATTCGTAGAAAGATACAAAAAGTGCTTTGTCTTATAATTTAATTTAAGTTAACGCGTAGATATCTAGCGAAACGGATTGTTTAGAAAATAATTGTTGTATTGTAAAATTTTGTATTCTAAAATACACAGTATAATTTTTGTATTTGTTTAAATTTTTATATGTTGATAATGGTTATGTGTTATGTCTTGGCAAAAGTTTTATCCGTTATCAAAATTTCTGCAAGAGGTACTTCTGATAGGAGTAACGAATGAATTTTAGTGCAAGAAAAAATTATTTCTATTATTACAATGCGTGTAAGAATATTGCACGCGACGCGGAACGCGCGCGAATGCATAGCGCGGCCGCCCCGCGCCGGCCGTGCCGCTGTGTCGCCGTGCGCGGCGGAGCGCTCACGCACACTATCAGGTGCGCGGCTCACCGATGTGCGCCCGGCTAAAAAACGGCGCTGGTTGGACTGACTTTACTCAATGATTACTGGTCTGTTAAGCATTATAGAAAAAAATGGTTCAGGCCTTTTCGACTCAGTTTTTACAAGGAATTACTGCTCTGTAGTTAATGGACGGTCTTTTAGTAACACCTTGTATATTTTTTATTCTTCTTTGCGAAGTCTATCTTGAATGGTATGATTTAAAACTAACTCATATAATGTGTTAGACATTGTTACAGCAGATGTGTCGAATGCAGACAAGAAGAACAGAAATACTTGCATTGAATTTGTCCTTCGCAAGTTTTCAGTAATTAACATATATAATTTTTTGTATTTCTTTTCTACAGAAATATCGGATCATTACATTGTTCTATCATTACATTCATGAATAATGCATATTCTAGAATATGCATTATTCAAGAATACAATAGACATTCAAGAAGAGAGTATTCTAGAATAGTGCAAGAAATCTACACTATTCCTTTAAAACAGATGTATGTATTTATAATCCTTTATAAGAGATTGCAATAATTACAATTTTACGGATAAAGAAATTATTACATGTAGCATTCTGAATATAAATTAGTATCAGAATTTAATAATAATGTTGCACTCGGCGCTTCGATCATTTGCGAAGATCGCTTGCGTTCGCGCCGCGTACTCCCGGGCTCGCGTAAAAAAGGAACACACTCTTTGCAAAAGAATCTCTCTTATTCCGAACTCATACGGAACACGTCCGAACGGTTCGAAAGCTTCGAGATCAAATCTCTCGGGCGATGTTGATAAACAACCCGATCGATAACGGCTCGTTATCAAGGGGCGCGCTTCGATTTGAAACTTCTCAGTACAGCCGGAGAGCAACGGGTGTCTCAGCGCGGGCGCAACTATATGTATAACATATATAACGCAACCATTGAATGTTCTTACAAAGCTTTTTCATATTCTAACCCAAAAGCATTAAGAGCTTGAATAATTCCCGTAGCTCTGTTTGGTATAGTTAAAATCTGTACATCTTTATGATGTGACATAAACTCTTGTAAGCTCATGGAACAATGGCCGCTCTAAGAATCTAATAGTACTGCACACTGAAGCTTTCAGTAACGGAAGCTATAGTTTCAATTGAAATACATTTGTATTTACCCAAGATTGAAAGTGTTTAGTTAATTTACACAAGTTTAATACAACAATAAAAACGTTTGCAAATCTAAAACAAGTGTCTTTATGCGCGACCCAAAGCTTTCACTGGGCTTCTCTTTCAAGTACCAAATTAGAACGACAAGTGTAATTGCACTTTTGCAGAAATTATGGGCATAATAGTGTAGTTGTGTGTATAATTACTGATTGCGATTGAACTATAATTTCGACTATGCATTATAGTTTTAAACACTTTGCGTCGTCAATATTTTGTTTAAATTATTTTCAAAACGCCGAGCAAACCATATTAATTCTTATAGCGAATAATAAATTATAACAAATTTAATAACTTAAAATAAAATACAATATAAACGTTTCTGTCTTAGTTTAGACCTTTTCCAGTGTAACATTTCGCTATAATTTAAATCTAATTCGTCAACAACGCATAAATAAAAGTGAAATGTTATCATATTCGTAAAACATAGGTCAGTGGTAAAGTTGTTAGAATAGATTAAACATAAGGTAAATTACGTGATAACTGCCTTTTAAGGGAGGACACCACGGTAACTGCCCATTTTCGACTGCCTTCTTTGGTATTTTTTTTTTTTAGGAAAGAATAAAATATATGGTCAAAAGAAGTTATGAGCTTTATCACACATATATTAAAGTATGTAAAAAAAATTTTTATTTCTAAAAAAGATACAAAATGGCGGTGCATGAGTCGCTATAGCACTAGTGGTTTTCAGCAAACCCTCTCCGCGGCACGCAGCAGAACTCAAACAATTTTCACCCGATTGACTTGAAATTTTAACTGTAGCTTCTCAGATGAATTTAACAGTCAAGTACACGGGAAATTAAAAAATATATAAAACAAAAAAATAGAGGCGAGTTTGAATAGAAAGTTATAATTTTCGACCATAATTTTTCGTATAAAAAGTGATATATTTTTTACAAATTTTAATTAATCGAAAAATGCGCTCGTACTTGACTGTTAAATTCATCTGAGAAGCTACAGTTAAAATTTCAAGTCGATCGGATAAAAAATTGTTTGAGTTCTGCTGCGTGCCGCGGAGAGGGTTTGCTAGTGCTATAGCGACTCATGCACCGCCATTTTGTAGAAATAAAAATTTTTTTTACGTACTTTAATATATGTGTGATAAAACTTATAACTTTTTTTGACCATATATTTTATTCTTTTCTAAAAAAAAGAAGGCAGTCGAAAAATGGGAAGTTACCGTGGTGTCCTCCCTTAAATAAAATAAAATTAAATGTTAGCTGCAATTCGTATAAGTTTTTTCATAAAGATGTAAAATTCACTTATCAGATAGTATAATATCTATCTCGTGATAATCTACCGTGTCTGGTTTCAGTAATAAAACAATGCTTATGAGTCAAGATCAGTGCACGGATTGAAGACTTAGGCTCAAGCGCAAGGTGAAATGAGTACCTACATACAAATCTATGATATAACAAAATAACACCAGTAAATAAAAAATAAGTAAATAAATAAACTAGTAAATAAAAAATCTTTCTAATGAATATTCTCTTATTGTCGTAAGACTTCCGCACAATTGACATCTGTGGTCTGTTTTATTTATTAACTTATTTTTATTTATTTACGAATGTTACTTTGTTATATGATGCTTCATGATATTTCTTTGTACTCATTTCACCTTACGCTTAAGTCTAGGCTTTCAGTCCGTACGCTGATATTAACTCATAAATATTGTTTCGTTACTGAAACCAAACGGTAGATCATCATGACATTGATATTTTACTGTCTGGTAAGTAATTTTTGCATAAAAAAAACATACGAATTGCAGCTAACTTTTCAATTTTATTTTATTTAGAAGGCAGCATTTACTTTAGTACGTTTAATCTTTCCAACAACTTTACCGCTGACCTACGTATTACGAATATGATAACATTTCACATTTATTATGCGTTGTTAACGATTCGATTTAAGATTATTGTGAAAAATTACACTAAAAAGAATCTAAACTAAGGCCGAAGCGTTTGTATTGTATTTTGTTTCAAGTTATGAAATGCGTTATAATCTATTATACGCTACAAGATCGGCGTTTTGCTTTTATTTGCCTTAAGTTTCAAAAAAACTTATCTTCTTATAATATTAAACAGAATTTTCTGTTTAATATTTTGAAGATTAGGGGAACGTAGAGAAATAAGGAATGTTTTATTTATATTTGCGAATAAAGTTTCCTGTCGTTTTTAATATTAGTAACTCTGATAAGGACTGTTTTGCAGTGAACTGCTAGTTCCGAAAAGAGCCGTTGTTTAGTCCTGAAAAGGACTGGGTAAATATGCATATTAGGTCAAACCTCACCGATGATAAAGCAGATAATAGTTGGTTATTGACAAAACCTATAGGTTAGTGGCGCGCTTTACATGTATGTGCTTTGTAAGTTGAAGCACATACAAAGCACACACTTGTAAAGCGCGCCACTAACCTATAGGTTAGTGACGCGCTTTACAAGTATGTGCTTTGTAAGTTGAAGCACATACTCTCTATTCTCTGCTTTAAATAACTTTTTTTTCAATATACCAACAATTTACTGCTTTAAATAATTTTCCCCACCAAATTTTTTTTGTTTATAACTTTTTAATGAACAATGACCGCCAGCTAAAACCTTCTGAAGGTCACTCAGGAGGGTGACCTTGACAACATATGTCAAGGTCAAGGCCATCGGTGAGGTTTGACCTAATATGCATATTTACCAAGGACTGTTACGCATGAAATCGATAGCCCTGTAAAGGACTGTTTTTTTAGTCCTAAAAAGGACTTATTACATTAAGTTTTCGAAATGTGTTCCGTGAGCCTTAATGCATGCTTCCGCACAAGGAATTTCTCGTACGCGTCGAAGCATCATCAGTCCATCGACAGTTTGAACAGCTATTTGCATTTTTGCAATGACTTCGGGTGAAGCGGCCTGTGTTACGTATAAAATTCTCTTCAAATTACTCCAAAGGACAAAATCTAACGGCGTGAGATTGGGTGAACTGTTAACAATCAATATGAAAAATATTAAACCATTTTTTTACATCTTTCTTCCTCTCCTTTTTTTCCAAATTAAAACCTTTGCGTAACATGCAGGCCTCTAATTGATCTATGTTGCGCTATCGAACGACCGGGAAACGCTCATTTTGAAAACTGGTAACGCCTCGGTATGTTTGCGATGGTTCCCCGTTTTGCTGGAAAAACATATTTGTTTTTTGCAAGAGAGGAATTTCTTCGAGAAGATCTGGTAGCCATTGTGTTAGAAAATCCGCGTAATTTTTTCCCTATAAAAGATACATCTTTAGTACATATTGATACATATTGGATACATATTGGCAAATGGATCAGGAGATTTTTAATATTTTTATCGTCAAAATGTCTGGTAGAAGAGTGGGACCGATAATTCCATCGCCCAAAATGTCTGCACAGAAGTTTCTTTATGTTGGAAGCTGCGCGTGCGAGTCACGCGTGGGTTATAATAACGTCATAATAATGCTTATTATGACAGCTAAACATTTACCTTTGCACGTAAATAAGAATTCGCTAGTCCATGTAATATTTACTAGTCGTCGGCTTTATTATTAAGTAGAAGCTAACGACAGAAATTCTCTTTGGCACAGTGATCTCTCACATGTAATTCTTGCACCTGTGCATGAAATGAGTAAAATAATTCACATTTGAATACCCTCTGAACAGTTACGTGTCCAACGTTAAAATGCACGGCCTATCGCAAGTGTAATAATCGTAGGATTCTCCTCAAACATTTCTAAAATGTTCTCTTCCATTTTCTAATCCGACGATTACGACCAACATCAACGAATTTTAGTATCAAACCATTACTATTTCAAATCTTCCTGGTCTAATCTTCTAAAAGTTTTTTGATCTACATACATGCGTTTTGGATACCGTTCCGCATACAGTCTTTCCGCACACGCACTTGAACAATTTGCTTCACCGTAAATTGAATGCATATCGGTATACATATTCGTTACTACTATACCGACAGATTCTTTATGCCACGAACTTTTTACAAGATAAAACAAATACTTTATAATATAAAACAAATGTAACTCGATTTATCGCCATTTTCTTTTGTGGCATCATCAAGCGTCTTGCATGCAAATTAGATATTTGTTGCTAAAGAAAAATGTATCGGTATAGTAATAACGAATATGCTGATATGTATTTAATTTATGGTGAAGCTCAGTGTGTAAGTGCGTGTGCGGAAAGACTGTATGCGGAACGGTATCCGAATCGCATGCATCCCGGTCGAAGAACTTTCGAACGGTTAGACCAGAGAATTTGGAATAGTGATTGCTTGATGCCGAAACTCGTTGACGTTGGTCGCAATCGTCGGATAATGCCTGAAATGGAAGAGAACATCTTAGAGATGGTTGAGGAGGATCTAACGACAAGCACACGTGCAATAGGCCGCGCATTAAATGTCTATCACGTAACAGTTCACAGGATATTGAAAAGTGAATTGTTATACCCGTTTCATCGTACAAAAGTACAAGAACTACATGTGAGAGATCACCGTGCCAGAGAAAATTTCTGTCGTTGGCTTTTACATAATAATGAAGCCGACGAAAATTTCCTGGCAAATATTATGTGGACCGATGAGTCACTATTTACGCGCACGGGTATGTTTAACTATCATAATGAGCACTATTCTGACGTTATTAACCCATGCGTGACCTGTACGCGTAGCTTTCAACACAGATGGAAGCTAAACTACTGGGCAGGCATTTTGGGTTTTAGAGTTATCGGTCCCACCCTTCTACCAGACATTTTGACGGTAAAAATAATAAAAATTTCCTGATCCATTTGCAACATGTATCAATATGTACTAAAGATGTTTCTTTTATAAGTAAGAAATTACGCGGATTTTTTAACGCAATGGCTACCAGATCTTCTGGAAGAAATTCCTCTCTTACAAAAAAGAGATATGTTTTTCCAGCAAGACGGGGCACCACCGCATGCGTACCGAGGCGTTACTAATTTTCTAAATAAACGTTTTTTCGGTCGTTGGATAGCGCAACATGGACCAATCAGATGGCCCGCACGGTAAGAAAAGATTTTAATAAAAATAGGAGAGGAAGAAGGATGTAGAAAAAAGTGCAATAATACTTTTCATATTGATTGTTTGTTAACAGTTCACCCGATATCACACCGTTAGATTTTTTTTCTTTGGGGTCATCTGAAGAAGGTTGTATACGCAACAGAGCCCGCTTCACCCGAAGAAGTCATTGCAAGGATGCAAATAGCTGTTCATACTGTCGATGGACCGATGCTTCGACGCGTACGAAAAAATTTAATTCTCCGTGCGGAAGCATGCATGAGGCTCACGGGGCTCATTTTGAAAACTTATTGTAATAAGTCCTTTTTAGGACTAAAAAAAACTGTCCTTTTTAGGACTATCAATTTCATGGTTAACAGTCCTTTTCAGGACTAAACAACGGCTCTTTTCAGAGCTAGCAGTTTACAGCAAAACAGTCCTTATCAGGACTACTAATATTTCAAAACGTCAGGAAACTTCTTGTTCGCAAAAATAAATAAAATATTCCTTCCCTACGTTCCCTACATTCCTTCCCTACGTTCTGCAAAATATTAAACAGAATATTTTGTTTAATATTATAAAAAATAGATAAATCTTTTTGAAACTTAAGGCAAATAAGAATAAAACGCCGATCTTAAAGCGAATAATAAATAATAACGCAATATTCAATAACTTAAAATACATTACAAATGTTTTGGTCTTAGTTTAGACTCTCTTCGGTGTAATATTTCGCAATAATTTCTTAAATCTAATCATCCATAAGGCATAAATAAATGTGAAATGTTGTCATATTCGAAAAACATAGCTCGGCGGTAAAATTGATATAACAGATTAAACATAAAGTAAATGCTGCCTTTTAAGTAAAATGAAATTGAAAAGTTTGCTGTAATTCGTATAAGTTTTTTTATAAAGGTGTAAAATTCACTTATCAGACAGTGTAATATCAATCTCATGATAGTCTATCGTGTCTGGTTTTAGTAACAAAACAATGCTTATGAGTTAAAATCAGCGCCCGCACAGTGGGTCAGGAGACCAGGAAAAGTGGCCAAAAACCAACTTTAAAATTTTATTAAATAAATTACATCTTCATGTTGTATATATTCTGAAGTTGCCGTGATACAATTTTTAACATTTTTTATGGATCCCTAATATTCTTTTGGCACTTTTAATCTAAAGCGAGGCGTTATTTTTCTTCTTTTGATCATTAGTTATAAACGTCGAAAATTAAATGTATATTATTATTTTAATGGCTCGATAGTTTCTTTTTTTCATACATAGGAATGAGTGAAATACATGTAAATTTGTAACATGTCTGAATAATCAAAATTACATGCAAATTCCTAATATTATTAGCTAAATTAGTGATTTTTTCAGCACAATTTTGTGTATTGATTGCTCATAACCGGCCATAACGCATCGTAAAGAAAAAAAACAAAGTATGAATGTGTTGTTCATATTATGTACTTTAACGTGGTTATGCACCTTTTTGCATCTTTTCATTCACGTTTAAGAAAAAAGCGTAAACACGAGACAGCTTTCGCGCGCGGCGCGATCAAACGTAGCGGGAGCCGGCCGGTATATCTCATATATCTCAAGGCTTATCTACATCTATAACGCGCGTTATGGCGCTTTATTTGCCCCAACTGCAACTTCCCAGTCTTGATAATGACCAAATTCACCAAACGAGAAATTTTGGATGTTATTTTGCAAAATAACTGTAGAGTCTGGCATGCATTATATTTTCACAAAATTAAATTATGCCGAAGAAGATGTTGAAGATGAAGGGAAGAAGCGATTAAGAGCTCTTATATCATCTCTGAGATCGAGACGGAATTCCAAATTTCAAGCTGCAAGTAGAATGCTAAATAAATTTAAAAAATATAATGCTGAGTGGCTGGATTCGGAATTCAAAATTGACGGTTGTCAACTTATTTCCGAGAAAAGTGCTCAGCAATTAGTTTTACCCGCGCACCCTGGTCCTGGTCGTCCACCACTTGCTTTTCAGGATAAATCTAAGCGATCAAAACGAAAAGATGCCTCAGCGATTAGTGCCGAATTAAAACACGACCCTCATCGTCTACTACATGCAAGTCGTTATGCTGCAAGACGGTCTGGGGATGATGATTTATCTGCGATTCTTAAAGTTGTACAAAGTTCGGAGCAACCAGCGAAAATCAGAAAATTGTTGGACACCCCTCAAATTTCATTCAGACGAAAAACACCGGAAGAGGCTCTTGCATACATTTTAAACAACTCATTATCGAAAAGCGTGTATATAGACACACGCTTAGAATCGATATCGTCTGGCGCAGATATTTGGCCGTCTTATAATATTGTTAGAGAAGTTAAATCGCAATGTAGACCATTGAAGGAAGATATTCTTATACAGGAAAACAAAGCAGAGGTCTCTCTCCAATCTCTCTTAAATCATACAGTGAAAAGAATTGTTAAAATGCAATCGGAAGTAATTATTCAATATATGCAAAATACTAATGTTACAGACACGGAAGCTGTATTCATGTGCTCTTGGGGATTCGACGGTAGCTCTGGTTACTCAGCATACAAACAAAGTTACGCGTCATCTGAAAACGTTCATTCGAAAGATGAAAATTTGTTTGTAACAGCTCTCATTTCTTTGCGATTGTCGGTAGACACAATTTACCGCATTCGCATTTACAACTCTTTATTTTTAAAACTGATCGATGGTAAGGTGCTACATATCATCACTAATACAAGATCGATGCAGACGTGCCCAATTTGTCACGCGACTCCCAAGCATTTTAATGATTTATCAAATAAGCAGACTCTCTTTATTCCAAAACCAAATTCGCTCCAGTACGGACTCAGCCCTTTACATGCCTGGATAAGAATCTTTGAATGCATTCTTCACATTGCATACCGAATCAATATTAAGGTCTGGCAGGTTAGAAATAAAGAACACAAAGCCTTACTTGCGCAAAGGAAAAAAATAGTTCAATCAATCCTTTGGGAGAATATGGGGCTTATAGTAGATAAGCCAAAACCAGGAGGATTTGGTACGACAAATGATGGAAACACCGCACGTAGAGCTTTCGCAAATTCAAATCGTCTGGCCGAACTTCTGGAACTGGATTGTTCATTACTGTGCAGTTGGTTCAAGAATTAAAGTGTGGAGGGGAGTAGAGGTGGTTATGGTGGGGAGGCACAAGGGACTCGGTCTGAGTGCCGCACTGGTAGGGCTTCAATGGAGGACCTCCCCCCCAGATCAGATAACCTCATAATAATAAGCAATATATAGGTATATATATGCTTAACAATGTAAGACGTATGTGTGAGTGTATAACATTTAAGAATTGAAAAGTTTTGAAATTATATCTTATCCATTTTATTGAGAAAGGGACTAGTTTTACAATTCTGTATTCTTAAATGCTGTCTTACAGACATCACATTTTGAAAATTGCAAAATTTTTTTTGTAATAATACCGGCGGTGTAATAAACCAAACAGTCGACAACTTCTGACAAAGAATTATCATGCTCAACTAATTCCATGAAATCCCAGTCTTCATATTCAATTAAGGAATTCAACCGCTTTTTGATCGATTCACGAATGTCATCTTTCTTACTTGAATCCGTATAAATAATTTTAATATCTGACAAGGAAATAAGAAAATTACCAGGCGTATCTTGTTCTGATGTTAAACAATTTCCGTCCACGGAAATTGCGATGGCACAGTCCCCCTTCGCAACCTCGGTTGTTTATAATATGACTATGAAGGCAAAGATAATATAAGCTATATTGTTGAGTTAAATGGATAACAAAATATTTAGCTTACAACTTACAACGCCGAGCACTTGTCCATAAGAATCTGTAAGTTCTGGCTTCCACAGTATATCTTCAGCCAAAAAATGCTTTTCGCAAAGAAACTGTCCTGACCGAACCACAAAGTCATTTCTTCGTATAGCATTTTGCCACAAATGTATCATATTTTTATCCTTAGGCACAGCGAAAAAATGTACTTTTTCTGGATTAGATTTATATCCAGAAGTACCTCCCAGTGCTATGCAATGCGGCATGATGTGCATATACACTGATACACATCAGATACACTTCTTTTTAAAATTTTCACTTGCTTCCACTTGCTTCCTTTCTCCACGGACGCGTATATGAAATCCGCGAGCGACAGACGACGCGAAAAAGGTTACCGGTGTTTACCGGCGCCCGGTGGGATTGAGCTGGGAGCGCTCTAAGTGCAGCCATCTTAGCGGCCAAACTTCCTACTAGCGCCCTTAGCGGATCTGCGACATTAAGAGGGTCACGTAAAACTACCGAGTGTCAGAGCCCTGATTTAAATATAGTCATATATGAATTCATATACAGTCAGATATGAGTCAGGCTTGATTAGGTCTAATCATATATGAATCTGTACCTACTCATACGAATTAGAATATATTAGTCATATCGGCACAGAAATGGTCAGATCAAAATACGCACAATTATATATGGATATATATCCAGTTATATATAAATTCACATATAGTCAGGTGCGAGTTCATATTAGCCAGTCATGATTAGATATAATCATACATAGATTTAAATATAGTCATATATGAATTCATATACAGTCTAGGCATGAGTCAGGCTTGATTAGGTCTAATCATATATAAATGTGTACCTACTCATACGAATTAGAATATATTAGTCATATCAGCATAGAAATGGTCAGATCTAATCATATATGGATTCATATATAATCATACAAGGAGCAAGATGTAAATATACATGATCATAAATATACCCTTAAATATTCATTTATGATTCTATACATAATCATATACAATTATATACGATTAGTCAAAATTATTTTTTCTCGGGTAATACAAAAATTATTTTCTAAACAATCCGTTTTGTTAGATGTCTTTGCGTTAAGTTAAATTAAATTATAAAACAAAGCACTTATTGAATCTTTCTACGAGTTTTGCCCAGTTATTCAGAAATAATAAATTTTTAAAGAGAAATTTAGTCTAACACAATTAGATATTTAAATAATCTCATGCTTAAAAGAAAATATTAAAGCGTATTGAAGAATAAAGAAAGATTTTCCTTTATGAGAAAAAGATTTATTCTTTTTTTATGACATTATACAAAATTTTTTGTTTAATATTTTGCAGATTACGGAAACGTATAGGGAAGGAATGCTTTATTTATCTTTGCAAATGAGAAGATTCCTGATGTTTTGAAATATTAGTAGTCCTGAAAAGGACTGTTTTGCAATGAACTGCTAGCTCTGAAAAAAGACTGTTACGCATGAAATTGATAAGAATGCAAATACCTGTCCAAACTGTCGATGGACCGATGCTTCGATGCGTACGAGAAAATTTAATTCTTCGTATGGAAACATGCATTGTGGTTCACGTTTCTTATTTTGAAGATTTAATTTAAAAAGTCCTTTTCGGGATTAAAGAACTTCTCTTTAGGGCTAGCAACTTCATGCGTAGCAGTCCTTTTCAGGATTAAACAACGGCTCTTTTCAGAGCAAGCAGTTCACTACAAAACAGTCCTTTTCATGGCTACTAATATTTCAAAACGTCAGGAGACCTCATTCGCAAAGATAAATAAAATACTCCTTCCCTACGTTTTTTTTATAAAGTAAGCCTTTATTTTTTAATACATTATTTTTTAATAATATTTTTAATGTAGGTGAGACCGGGGCTAAACCGTCAGTTTTTTTTTCGGTGCCGATTTTTAACAACAAAATAAATAATTTTAAATAAATGTGGTAAACCATTGTAAAGAGTGAACCTTTAGCTACAAAAGGAGGAGGGTCCCTAAGGTCTGTTTTCGGCACCCTTCAAAATTGGACCAAAATGGCTGGAATCACTTCCTTATACCCTTGGAAGTAATATTTAGTCAATTCCAGCCTAAACGGAAGTATTTAGAGTGTATACTTCAAGTATACATGGTGCATCAGCGCGCCCGTATCAAGCATTTCTTTGGAAAACTAAGCGTTTTTGAGAAAAATGTTTCAGATAAAAGGTTTCAAGGGGGACATAAAATGGTGTAATTGGTTTGACCTTGGATAGTCATTTGAAGGTCACGTGAATGTCGATTTTAATATTTTATATAGAACCCCCTATTTTTACATATCTTGTAGCTTATCTCGAGAGCTTTCCAAAACATTATCGTAGATCACGTAGAAACACTTGTTACAAATACTTCTAAAAGAAATGACTGACGTATTTTCTGCCGCAAGGCTAAATACAAAGTTTTGAAAAGAACTGTTTTAAGAACTGTATGCACCTTTTTGAGCAACTACGATTCCTTCAGATTTTAATTCAATAGACCTGGAAACCATACAACTTTTATCTGAAACATTTTTCTCAAAAACGCTTAGTTTTCCAAAGAAATGCTTGATACGGGCGCGCTGATGCACCATGTATACTTGAAGTATACACTCTAAATACTTCCATTTAGGCTGGAATTGACTAAATATTACTTCCAAGGGTATAAGGAAGTGATTCCAGCCATTTTGGTCCAATTTTGAAGGGTGCCGAAAACAGGCCTTAGGGACCCTCCTCCTTTATATGGAAAATTTTTGTTTACGTCTTGTTACGCTTTGTTTAACCGGTATAGAGCAAAAACGACAACGGTAGAAAAATCGAAATCTCAAAAATGCCGGGGTAAAATCGTCACTCCATAAATACATAATTCCGATTATGAAAACTGATAGAATACATTTTATTAATTATTTGGTAATAGAAAAATGTAAACATTTATTAATTAGTGTTAAAAAATTTCATTATTTTGTGTTTTTGTGTGTGTGCACGGATTCTATAACTCAATAACTAATCAACCAAATATTAAAGAAAAATATATGAAATAGAGGTATAAAAGACTTAAAAATAAAATAAAATTATAAAATTGGCCAATATTATAAAAGTCCACCCCGGGTGCTTACTGACGGATTAGCCCCAAACACAAGTTTCAGGTTTGATCGCCCACGAAATATTAGACATCAACGATAATGAAAAAACTACACTGGATTCGTGTTCAGCATGCATTACTCTTTATAATCACGTACCTCGAGATTTGGAGAGCAAATATTATTGCAGATGTTATAAAATTTCCACGCGCAGAAAATTTCACTTTCACCTTCCGAAAACACGTATGTCCTCGTAAAAATCATAACACGGCAGGTAACCTGCCGAAACTCCGTTGGTCACATGGGTACCATAAGCAGCGTTTACAATGGTAATAGCGAGTTCGCACAATATACAGGTTCCGAGATATTTGATTTGACGGTTTTACCCCGTAGACGGTTTTCAGCCCCGGTCTCCCCTATTTTCTTTTAAGTACAAGATTTAAATATCTAATTGTTACAGTAAATTCCTCTTAAAAAATTTATTACTTTTGAGTAACTGGGCAAAACTTGTAGAAAGATTTAATAAGTGCTTTGTCTTATAATTTAAGTTAACGCAAAGATATCTAACGAAACGGTTTGTTTAAAAAATAATTTTTGTATTGTAAAATACACAGTGTAATTTTTTGTATTTGTATTTTTAAATTTTTATATGTTGATAATGGTTATGTCTTAGCGAAAGTTCTATCCGTTATCAAAATTTTCTGCAAGGAGGTACTTCTGACAGGAGTAACATGTGATTTTTAGTGCAAGAAAAAATTATTTCTATTATTACAATGCGTAAGAATATTGCACGCGACGCGCGCGAAGGCATAGCTCGGTTGCCGCGGCCGTGCCGCCGCGCGCGGCGGAGCGCTCACGCACACTATCATGCGCGCGGCTCACCGACGTGCGCCTGGCTAAAAAACGGCGCTGGTTGGACTGACTTTACTCAATGATTACGGCTTTATTAAGCATTATAGAAAAAAAATGGTTCAGGACTTTTTGACTCAGTTTTTGACAAGGAATACCGCTATGTAGTTAGTGGATGGTCTTTTAGTAACACCCTGTATACATACATACATACACACATACATACGTATATATGTATACAGGGTGAATCTTAATGAATGCACCAACTTTTTACCATGGGAGATGGGTTACCGACTGCAACTGTAATGAACCGAAAGATCCATAGATGACACCTGGTTGGATCGACCGCTCCGATCGACATACAGGGAAGTCAAAAATTGTGCATCAAGTAACGTGTATCGTATTCTATACATACATACTTTTCTAGTATATCCAACTCTCTTCCCATACAGCACAAAAACCTCTTAAAATATACATATTTAAAATATTTTTTAGGAAGTTTAAAATAATTTAAACTAATTCACAAAAATATTTTTTCAATGTTTCTATGCCCGTCAAATCATGTCAAAAGAATATTTTCAAAAATTTTTTAAAAGATTGCATACAAATATGTTCAATAATATTTGTAAAATCTTTTAGAAATATTGCTTTAAAAAATAAAATGTTTAAATTTCTAAAAGATTTTACAAATATTGTTAAATATATTTTTATGCAATCTTTTAAAAACATTGTTGAAAATATTTTTTTGACAATCTGGCGAACATAGAAACATTCTAAAAATAAATTGTTGTAAACTATTTTAAAAAATATTTTGTGCTGTATGGACTACGCGTTCTTTTTACACAATTGCTTTCTAATAACGAGATTTCTTATTATTGCGCAACGTATGTACTGCATAAAAGAGATATCATTTATTTCTGTGTATCTCTTTTATACAATTTTGAAAAAATAATGATTCTTTAATAAAGTTACTTGGTAGCGATTTCTTTTCACGCTTACGCGGAACATTTCAGCGCGTAAAAAAAAAGTTAGATCTAAAGCGGCAAAAATATAAAAATGTTCCACCATTCTTATTAAAAAATGCGTAATTCTACTGCAAGAAATATTCTGCTGTATAGTACTTTATGGATATAAAAGAATAACTTAAATAACTAAATGTAATAACAGTGGATTTCCGCACCACCTGTGAGGTACCACCAATGGCGCGTTAGGTTTTGTAAAGTGGACCTTCGCCTGGAGCCATATTATACCACAGTTGAAGACCTCTTTCAGTAATGGCTCAAACAGATAAATTGAAGTCATATTGCGTAAGAGCGCACGCAGATTAAAAATTGCATCAACGTGCGGCCGTGCGCAACATATCGCCAATTTATCATGTTTTTACTTTAGATGCTCGAAGTGTCCCCCATCCATTTTTTCACAAAATATAGCTTTTTAAAATTGCACGACGCACCCGGCGCGCAAGACCCGTGGACTTATTGCACGGCAAGCCCGTACAATTCAATCCTTCAGATCTTGAGCGCTAGCAGGTCGCGTTGCGCAAACTTAATTACTGCTCAGAATAATCCTACAAGCATAAAAATGCACCTATATCAAAGTACATATAATTTTCTGGCTCATTCCTTGATACTGCGCGATAGCTTGTGCGTTAGTTATTGGATCGTCCGTAATCATTTCTTCTGTGTAAGCCATTTTTGTGCGCCGTGTTCGTGTTGTACGGAAAGAAGAAATGGAAGTAATAAATTAAGAACAAAATATTTAAAATCATATTACCGTAAAACCTTATAAATAAATATGTACATTTCAGAGAAATTGACCATTTTTTCACAGCTACAACTAGCCTCCAGCCTCGTAGAAAATATGCAGCGTAGCTACTTCTGCTCTGGGTATTTTAAAGCATAAACTTTCCGTCTTTCGCGAAAATAAAAGACAGTTTTCTGTTTGGATTCTGCTAGGATTCTGTCGATCTTCAATTATTTCTTTCACTGTTTCTTCGTTGTTTTTTTAATTGTTTCTATAGCTTCATCCTAGCAAATTGTTCATTCCGTGTCTCGCTTCGATCTCGTGTGTTTCGTAAAACGTGATAGAACGTGCGGTCAACATGGCTCATAATTTTACGAATAATGAGATGTGCGACATGGTGTTCTTATATGTTACGTGCGGCCGACGATCGCGGGAAACTGCGCGAGTTTATGCTCGTAGATACCCAGAACGAAGACAGCCACATCACACTTTTTTTATGAGGCTGGAAACGCGGCTGCGAAATAATGGACAATTCAGACGTATAAAGCCTGCTGGTACATATTTATTTATAACACTTTATAATAAAATAATTTTAAATATTGTTTTTTTATTTTTACTTTTATACTTCGTGCAGGCCGACCACCGCGCGTAAATACCGCACGGATTTTGGAACAGGTCACTAATGACCCCAAAATCAGTACACGAGCTGTCGCGCAAGATCAAGGAGTCAGCCAGGCAACAGTATGTAGGGCTTTGAAATCGGCTCACTTCCATCCCTACAAGGTAACCCTGACTCAAGAATTGCATGCAAATGATGAACCTCGCAGATTGAGGTATTGTCGATGGTTCCTTAATGTGACTGAGGAAAATTATTATTTTTCGGAAAACATTCTGTTTTCGGACGAATGTATTTTCCATAATGATGGCATTGTCAACCGCCATAATATGCATTACTGGGCCACCGAGAATCCTCACTGGATGCAGCAAGCGCATACTCAAGTCAGGTGGTCGGTGAACGTTTGGGCGGGTATTCTCGGAGACCGCATCATTGGGCCACATTTTATTGATGGTAAGATCAATGGTGACAGATACCGAAGATTTCTCAACAATGAACTTGTTGACTTGTTGGATGAAGTGCCGTTGGAATCACGTGTTAACATGTGGTTCCAACAGGATGGCCATCCTGCACACACTGCCAGGGCAACAAGGGAATTATTAAATGAGAAATTCGGTAACCGTTGGATTGGACTTCATGGTCCCCACGAATGGCCACCGCGTTCACCAGACCTCACACCGCTAGACTTTTTTCTGTGGGGTCATCTTAAGCAGCAAGTTTACACAACGCGACCTGCTAACGCTCAAGATCTGAAGGATCAAATTGTACGAGCTTGCCGTGCAATAAGTCCAGAGGTCTTGAGCCGGGTGCATGTTGCAATTGTAGATAGGGCTGCACTTTGTGAGGAGATGGAGGGGGGACATTTCGAGCATCTGAAGTGAAAACATGACAAATTGGCGACATGTTGCGCACGGCCACACGTAGATGTAATTTTTCATCTGCGTGCGCTCTTACGCAATGTGACTTCAATTTATCTGTTTGAGCCATTACTAAAAGAGGTCTTCAACTGTGGTATAATATGGCTCCAGGCGAAGGTCCACTTTACAAAACCTAACGCGCCATTGGTGGTACCTCACAGGTGGTGCGGAAATCCACTGTTATTACATTTAGTTATTTAAGTTATTCTTTTATATCCATAAAGTACTATACAGCAGAATATTTCTTGCAGTAGAATTACGCATTTTTTAATAAGAATGGTGGAACATTTTTATATTTTTGCCGCTTTAGATCTAACTTTCTTTTTACGCGCTGAAATGTTCCGCGTAAGCGTGAAAAGAAATCGCTACCAAGTAACTTTATTAAAGAATCATTATTTTTTCAAAATCGTATAAAAGAGATACACAGAAATAAATGATATCTCTTTTATGCAGTACATACGTTGCGCAATAATAAGAAATCTCGTTATTAGAAAGCAATTGTGTAAAAAGAACGCGTAGTCCATACAGCACAAAATATTTTTTAAAATAGTTTACAACAATTTATTTTTAGAATGTTTCTATGTTCGCCAGATTGTCAAAAAAATATTTTCAACAATGTTTTTAAAAGATTGCATAAAAATATATTTAACAATATTTGTAAAATCTTTTAGAAATTTAAACATTTTATTTTTTAAAGCAATATTTCTAAAAGATTTTACAAATATTATTGAACATATTTGCATGCAATCTTTTAAAAAATTTTTGAAAATATTCTTTTGACATGATTTGACGGGCATAGAAACATTGAAAAAATATTTTTGTGAATTAGTTTAAATTATTTTAAACTTCCTAAAAAATATTTTAAATATGTATATTTTAAGAGGTTTTTGTGCTGTATGGGAAGAGAGTTGGATATACTAGAAAAGTATGTATGTATAGAATACGATACACGTTACTTGATGCACAATTTTTGACTTCCCTGTATGTCGATCGGAGCGGTCGATCCAACCAGGTGTCATCTATAGATCTTTCGGTTCATTACAGTTGCAGTCGGTAACCCATCTCCCATGGTAAAAAGTTGGTGCATTCATTAAGATTCACCCTGTATATGTTAATTGTAGATTTCGGGGACATTTACTAGCACACTGTTTCTCTAGTATACAAAAGTGTCTAATCAGTCACTGATGTATACTTAATGCGTCATTTTTATTTGTATACATTTGTATTAAATGCATATGGAAATGTTATTTTCGGGGACTATGTACATTTGTATATTTGCAAATGTATATTGTTCATTTTAGGGACATCTGCAAATATGTAAATTTCTAGTATGTTCATCCATTTACTAAGTTGTAATGATTAAAATTGGCTTGACTGGAGATACAGTCTCGTTTCCACCGAAACATTAATTCACACCTAATGCAATATAAAACCGAATTTAACAAGGAGATGGCAACAACTGCAAAATGCCTAGTGAGTTGAGTCATAACTCATTCAAAAGGTGGGATTAAGTATACTAAGAATCTAAAAAGATTAGCTTGAATAGGCCTCAGTTTCTAAAAAAAATACAGTTAATTTAGCATTGGAGCAGCTGTACGTTAAGTACTCAAATCTTGGATCGATAAGCAAGAAAACGTCGTGGCTAAGAAGGCTAGGTGCGCGTGCACCTATTTATTTTCTCGACCGCGGCGGACTACGTTCAAATCCCCGCAGTATCAACTTTGTTTTTTACGTAACTAAATATTATATTTTACAATTTAATAATTTTGTCACTATTTTAAGCAAAACTAGGTACACTGCGTAATATGCATTACATACAATAATAAGTAACAAGATTTTAAAAATTTTTATTTATTTATTATAAAATCATGTAAAATTTGCACATTGCAATGCCTATTTTTATAGACAAGTCAAAATCATCATAAGACGAATTTAAAACTGCCCAGATGTTCTTGTTGGACAAATGACAAAAGTAATATAAGGGTTCCATTACATGCGGCGCAACTTGCAGAACTTGCGTAAGCGTAACTTGCACCGACCAATCACATCATCTCATTTGAATATCAGCTTCCGCCTAGGAAATTTTACGCTCTTTACGTTATTGTCGTTACGCCGAATCCAATTTCTGGCTGAAGAAACGCTGATGTTAGCACATTGATGATAATTAGCACATTTTCTAGAATAATGAGTCTACCAGTATCAACGACCGTCTTTTTATATGACCTCAACAACACACGAGGTATACTGTTTTGTGTTTACTTCAACACTACTTTATAAATATTTTATACTTTCCGCTTCACACATACTCGTATGCAGAGTACCAGTTTTACATAGCGCGTACTTTTAAAGACACGTAACTTGCAAAAACCAATCACAAATCCGTTTAGCATTTCCGTTAGAGTGTACAATAGAAACTCTAATCTCCAATTGGTTGGATTAGTTACGCATTTTGCGCAACTCAGCGAAATACGCCCCATATAAATCCCGGCTTTTAAATTTACGCAACTTCTGTTAAATTACTAGAATACGCAGGTTACGCTTTACGCAAGTTACGTCGCATTTAGGGTGCATTCGGGGAGGCGCTATGAATGCAAACGCTATAAACTACGTTCGGGGAGCCAATAGCGCGATAGCGATAGCAAGCTCCCCGAACGCAGCTTTAGAATAAAATTGCAATATGGCCGATGATGCGAGTTGTGCGAGTGCCAAGTGTGAATAACAAACGAGTTATTTATTTTAACTTTATTTATTGAGTTTTATGCCATTATTTTACCTAAAACTTTTATTTTATCATAATTACACAGCAAAGAGAATACTACCTACATAACCTGTATCATCAATTATTTACCATTCTTTGCACGCGCAGCATCTTCTGGAAACAATTTGATAGAATAATTTATTCTTTGTTCTTCATCAAACAAATTAATTTCAACTTTAGTTGGTCCTTGGTCCATTGTTGGAATTGACATTGGTTACGTTTCGTTATCTGCAGTATTCTGAAAGCAGCCCCCATACGCAATCAAGTGTTCGAGGAGAGAATAAGCGCCAATAGCATTTCGTGCCTCACCTCGAAAATAATAGCGAAAATAGCGCGAGTGATGACGTCACGCTGCCTTTAGAGTGACGTCATCATCGTATATCATAGCGCCACAAAGCGTCTCCTCGAACGGTTTTGGACGATAATTGTGCTAATAGCGTGCTCCCCGAATGCACCCTTAATGGCACCCTTAGACTTGAGTCCCATGGCAGATATTTTCCGCGTAACGCGTAACCGCGTAACCAATCAAAAGTGTTTCGCATTTTCGGTTACGCATATTCACGCTACGCGGAAAATACCTGCCATGGGACTCCAGCCTTAGTTATAATCGTGAGGCCGTAAGAAAATTAACCAATCACAGTTGATTATTCTCCTCGAGCTCGAAGAATAATCAAGTGTGAATGGTCAATTTTCTTACGACCTTACGATTATGACTAAAACTTTGTTACATGCAAAGGCCTTCACTATGAGCCATGTCACACAAGAAAACTTAAGGTATGTACCATTTCATGCACGGCATGATGCCGCAGTAATTTGCTGCTATTGGTTGAAAAGGACCACGCACTAATTATATGAAAGTGACCGCCGTTAAAATCGACCAAAACTACGGAAAAGTGTGCCACACAAAGTACACTTTTTTATAGTTTTGGTCGATTTTAACGGCGGTTACTTTTTCATATAATAAGTGCATGGTCCTTTGTTACTAAATATTTTGCTTTATTGTGAAGTTCAACCAAACCAACAGCTAAACAGCGCAACTGAAAACGAACACGCAACCTATTAATTTCGGTCACATCAAGTAGTCATAATTATTTCTAATAAAAAAATATTCCTGTCTGAACACATTGTTATAACAAAAAATGGTATTAAAAGAAACATAAAAATATATTTATTGGCTGTGTTCAGCAGAACACAACTGTTGAGTCCGTCTTATCAACACTTTACGTTGATTTGTTGTTTAAAAGTAAGAGCCAATCACGTTTGATTGCCACTGAGCGGCTTGTTCTGCTGAACGAAGCCATTGTTATTAAAGGACGATGTTAAAAAAAGGCCGATTTTCCGACTACGGGTGGAACCTAAAATTCGGGTTCCATGGATATACATATATGAGCCGTATAAGAAGTGGAAATGACAGCCTTTTTTTAGGAGACTTGTGGAAAGGGCCGAAAATTCGTCGAAACTATTGAAAATTGCGTCATTCCATCTATACGGAGACAACTAGAGTCGGCAACATGGAAGAATTTTCAGTCAAACCAGCTTCTGGTTAATTAATTAATAGAGAGGACTTCTTCTGGGCTATGTCAGCACCGTCTACTTTCCCACGCGTATAGTTTTTGAGTTCGCTAAAGCCCGTATCAGACTACGGATTGGGATTGAGATTGGATTGAAATTTTACCAATTAGAATAGAGAAAATTGATCTCAAGGAGTGAACTTTGCTCTGGATTGGTCAAATTTCAATCCAATCTCAATCCCAATCCGTAGTCTGATACGGGCTTAATAATGTTTCAATATCGGGATTCTGAAATTCAAATTGGCGGATCCAATATGGTTTTCCTTGCTCAGATTTTGTAAT
The DNA here is from genome assembly GCA_035220615.1 of Leptothorax acervorum. Classification (NCBI taxonomy): domain Eukaryota; kingdom Metazoa; phylum Arthropoda; class Insecta; order Hymenoptera; family Formicidae; genus Leptothorax; species Leptothorax acervorum. The sequence continues at coordinate 23,445 of JASTWQ010000291.1, forward strand.
ACAAAATATCAGATCTAGGGTATATATAAGAGAACGGGTATTCGCAGTTGCTCGTGATTTGCCTGCTTAGGTAGTCCAACATGGTCGACTGCGAATACCCGTTCTCATATATATTTTATGTTATTCGCAGTCGCCCGTGATTGGCCTTCTTAGGTAGTCCAACATGGCCGAACTGCGAATACCCGTTTTGTTATATATGTTATGGAAAATGTGAATGATCGGGAATTATACATAATGGCCGGCCAATATGCATAATTCCCAATTTGCTCGGTCAGAATGATTAATAGAGAAGAATTAATTAAATTTCCCGGTCATTATGCATATTTCCCAATGCTAAATAGTCATTTTTTTTGGTAAATCAGCTTATTTGAGTTGATTTTCACGGCAGTCTTAATAGTTTAAGGTAATAGTTAAAGCAGACAACTGTTTGTGCTTTTGGTTAAAGCAGAGAATACTCTATATTTTTACTATTTTCACACTGTGTATTCTCTGCATGCTTTAACCAAAAGCACAAACTGTTGTCTGCTTTAACTATTACTTAACTATTTAATATATGGTAACCTATCGTAAGTAAGAAAGGTGAGATTGTAGATAGACTGCCATATTTTTTTAGAAAGATATTTTCAGCCTTTTAATCTGTTAATCACATTTCCCACTTGTCTGTGGGCGTTATGCATAATGACCGGTCATTTTGATTAATTTGAACATTTTTGCTTTTATTATTTAAATGTTCCAAAACAAGCGGGAATTATGCATATTGGTCGGCCATTATGTATAATTCCCGAATTAATCAAATTTCCCGTAACAAATATACCCTGATCAGATCTAATAAAGATGGCCATCTCTATTAGATCTGGATTACGAAATCTGAGCAAGAAACACGTCTTCAGAAACACTCATAACTATGGCGTATCCAATATAATGCACGATGTTGAGTGGACTTTACACGAAATGTATCGGTATCATAGACTTATATAGATAGACCGGCCCCTGCCGTAAGAGCACGCGTGGGAAAGTAGACGGTGCTGACATAGCCCAGAAGAAGTCCTCTCTCTTTCTTCTGATCGCTTGGTGGGGATAGAAGTCTATAGTGGGGACTAGTAGGGAATAACCGGCTATTTCCTACTAGTCTCCACTAGTCTAAACTTCTATCCCCACCAAGCGATCAGAAGAAAGAGAGAGGACTTCTCCTGGGCTATCTATATAAGTCTATGATCGGTATAAATGTTTTCCTTAATTTTGATCTACCATATTGGATCCGCCATTTTTAATTTCAGGATACCAATATTGAAACATTATTAGCAATCTCAAAAACTATTGGATAAGTATTTAACCAGAAGCTGGTTTGACTGAAAATTTTTCCATGTCGCCGACTCTAGTAATCCAAAATAGCAGATATAATTAACTATTTTCGTCGAGTTACCTCCGCTCAACCACTAGGGGCAGCACTAGTGGTAGGTACAAACAATCAGTACTCCTCATAGTAACACTGACGTACTGTTCGAGTGTAAATAATAGAGTTGAAAGTGCATAAAGAAGGGTTAACAATGCCCACGAAGCATAGCGCGTTCGCCAATTGTACATCGGATAGTCGGTGTCCCCAAGACGGAGTGTCTTTCGTGCCGTTCGTGAAACCGAACGTTGACATGAATAAGTGTCTGAAATAGATTCACGCGCCTGCAGAAAAGAGAATTTTGGCCCGAAAAATATAAACAAATACTACATCTGTTCAAAGCATTTTATTGGGGACAATAGACCATGCAACTTCCGAGAATCCTGTACGGGGATTCTCTAACTTTTTAACAACAATTTTTGCTATCGTTCAGAGAATATTCCTTTCAACGCTGAGTAGTGAGTCGTAATTGGTTGAAACCAGCTGAATATCGCGTTAGTGATCCGAAAATTGTCGTTAAAAAGTTAGAGAATCCCCGTTTCAACAACAGCTTTAAAGGTAGGTTATGTACACATGATATGAAGAATTTTGTGCTCCATTTTTATAGAATCCTTATTTGTTTATGCAGTGCAGCAATTAATTGGTTTATGTGTCATCTTCGGTTAAATTTATCTTAAAATACGTCAATTTACCATTTAAACCAATATTGCGAATCTAAAGCCCCTTGCACAATGCTAGGCAACAGGCAATAGGAACAGGGAACAGAAATCAGAGACCTTGTATTTATGCAGAATACACGATGAACAGGAAATAGACACAGAATTTCCATCACGTTGGAAATTCTGTGCCTATTGCCTGTTGCCAACCAATCATATCGTTCGAATTTTTTAGGTTTGTATTGACGAATTTTAGGTTATTTCTTGTTCTTATTGCCTGTTGCCTAGCATTGTGCATGGGCCTTTATGTTTGTACGTATCGTACCTTCAGCGCCGCGTAGTGATGACTTTTTCGTTTTAGACGAAAATGGTTCATAGAGATGCGCCATTTCTATTAGATCTGCTATTTTGGATTACGAAATCTGAGGTCCACTTCGACCAAACTCCGATTCATCTAATTGTTGATTAAAGAGTTGCCAACATGACAAAATGGTAAATATGCATATTAGGTCCAACATCACCGATGACCTTGACCTTAACATATGTTGTCAAGGTCACCCTCCTGAGTGACCTTCAGAAGGTTTTAGCCGGCGGTCATTGTTTATTAAAAAGTTATAAACAAAAAAAGTTTGAAAAATATAGCAGTTATTTTGAGTATTGAAAGGCATAAACGATCTTGACCTTGATATATGTTGTCAAGGTCACCCTCCTAAGTGACCTTCAGAAAGTTTTAGCTGGCGGTCATTGTTTGTTAAAAAGTTATAAACAAAAAAAATTTGGTGGGAAAAATTATTTAAAGCAGAGAATAGCTAGTATATTGAAAAGTGTATACACAATTTTATGTATAAGAAAGTGTGAATACAAGTATTCTCTGCTTTAATCATGGCAAAAATGCTTCAACTTAGAAAGCACATACTTGTAAAGCGCGTCACTAACTTATAGATTTTGGAAATCATTTGGGGATGACATCTTCATTGTAATTTTTATTTGGGAAAGCTTTGTATTCAAAATAAAAATAAAAATAAATTTAGGTCTCTGTTTTTTTCGCTGCACTTCCGCACTAGAACAACAAGTGAACTTATTGCACTAGTTCAGATGTGTAGCAAAAAAGAACAGATTTACCATTATCGGCAGTAGTGTGAAAATTACATATTTTTCGGAGGGGCAGCGAGTTACTTACGTCGCGACCGTCGAGTAGACCTCGACATGACAACATACTCCGAAAAGAAAATTTGTAGATGTTATTTTCTTCATACATACCTACGTTTATTCAGTTAATGAACACATATGTGTATCTCTACGTATATATTTATGTAATTTTTAAGATTATATATAAACTGCAAGAATTGATTAAATTTAAAATATTTTTTATTTATTGTTAAGTTTAAAATGTTTTATCGTGAAGAGGTTAGTATTCATATTTAACATACTATTTGAGGAATATTTCTTGACGGGAAAGCAATTCGTGTTAATTCATAAAATATATACGTATATTGAATATTCACTTAATGGACATACTACGTTTACGCGAGCGTTACTTCTGCAGTAACTAACGATAATACACTCGTTTACGCGGAGTAAATTATCGTAAGTTACTACAAAATCCCGTTTACACGACGGAATTATCGTAAGTTACTACAGTAACGCTGTACTACTAAAGTAACGCTGTAGTAATAGTTCCTTATTTTTCTTTAATATTTAATCTTAATCAGTTTTTAATCTTTACCAATATAAAGGGAATAGCCATACGGTCCAAGCTTGGATCTTAGGCAGCTCAATATAATTATTTTCAATATGTATTTAATACGCGTATTTTCCAACAAATTAAACTGCGCGCCGATTATTTGTCGGACTTAAAACACAGCTATTGTTGGAACATTAGAAATTCCCTCTCCCTTCCCTAATTAAATCGATATCGATTTAATATTAAAATCACTGTAAAGAACTTATTGCGAAAAATATTACCCCAGCCAGGGTTCGAACCTGTAATCTCCCGCATTCCGTTCGGGCGTCTTACCAATTCGACTACCGGGGCATGTGGTAATATTTATCGCAATAACCGGATAACAATAATTTGAACGTCTCTCTCAGGCGACGTGAATAAACAATATATGTTAAGACCGTTAAGATATAAATCAATATGAAGGAAATAGCCATACGGTCCAAGCTTGGATCTTAGGCAGCTTAATATAATCATTTTCAATATGTATTTAATACGCGTATTTTCCAACATATTAAACTGCGCGCCGATTATTTGTCGGACTTAAAACACAGCTATTGTTGGAACATTAGAAATTCCCTCTCCCTTCCCTAATTAAATCGATATCGATTTAATATTAAAATCACTGTACGGAACTTATTGCGAAAAATATTACCCCGCTGGGGTAATATTTTTCGCAATAAGTTCCTTACAGTGATTTTAAGTTTTTTACAGTAATTTTAATATTAAATCGATATCGATTTAATTAGGGAAGGGAGAAGGAATTTCTAATGTTCCAACAATAGCTGTGTTTTAAGTCCGACAAATAATCGGCGCGCAGTTTAATATGTTGGAAAATACGCGTATTAAATACATATTGAAAATAATTATATTGAGCTGCCTAAGATCCAAGCTTGGACCGTATGACTATTTCCTTTATATTGATTTATATCTTAACGGTCTTAACATATATTGTTTATTCACGTCGCCTGAGAAAGACGTTCAAATTATTGTTATCCGGTTATTGCGATAAATATTACCACATGCCCCGGTAGTCGAATTGGTAAGACGCCCGAACGGAATGCGGGAGATTCCAGATTCGAACCCTGGCTGGGGTAATATTTTTTGCTATAAGTTCTTTACAGTGATTTTAATATTAAATCGATATCGATTTAATTAGGGATGGGAGAGGGAATTTCTAATGTTCCAACAATAGCTCTGTTTCAAGTCCGACAAATAATCGGCGCGCAGTTTAATGCGTTGGAAAATACGCGTATTAAATACATATTTAAAATAATTATATTGAGCTGCCTAAGATCCAAGCTTGGACCGTATGGCTATTTCCTTTATATTGATTTATATTTTAATGGTCTTAACATATATTGTTTAATCTTTACATTTGACACGTTAGAAATTGTCATATCACTCTTTCATAAAGTTTTTGTTAGAAATATATAATTTCCAACAAATTGTGTATATGTGAAAGTACATTGAAGCGGCACGCGGCCGATGCGTGTTCGCATGCTGATCGAAGGATCTCGCGATCGTGAGGAAACATAGTAATTGTGAGTCGTGATCGTTCGTGACTGCGGTCACCCGTGATAGTTCGTGATCGCACATATGTACCGCTGCAACTTGTAATAAACTGTTCTAAATCTTACCCACGTGCACGAACTTACACTCCAACAGTTTTATTAGAATTAATAGTCGGAATATACGATAAATCTTTTTAATAATAGTTCGTAATGTAAGAAATTATTATATGTTTTATTAATGCTATGATATACATTTTATCAATAAAAATCTAAAAATATCTTCTTTCTGTTTTAATCTAGATATCTGAAGACTTGACATTTTATCTCAGTTAATATTAAATTCTCATTTGTTTGCCATAGGATTACCTGGTGAATTCGCTGAACCTGGTGAGCCTGGTCATGCTGGTCTCGATGGTAGACCTGGTATTCCAGGACAAAAGGGAGCTCCTGGTGAATATAGCCCGAACGGACCTAAAGGATTCTGGCGATATAGGCCACAGCCTTCGCGGTCATAAAGGAATAGTTGGAGAACCAGGTAACAACCGTTATTATATTTAATCAATTTCTCTTTAAAGTTAATTAAATGATAATAGTATAAAATAAAACAATTAACATTAATTAATTTTTATTATTGCATGTTTTAATCAGGTCTGCGAGGATTCGTCGGCCAACCGGGTATGCCAGGTTTGGAAGGATTGCAAGGCTTTCCCGGAGCACCTGGGCCGGAAGGTTACCGCGGAGAACCAGGAATATCTGCGGGCAGTAAGAAAGGACAACCCGGCGAACCTGGATTGCCGGATTTGATGGTCGAGTTGGACCGAAGGGACTGAAAGGTGACTCTGGTCTAGCTGGCTTTGACGGATTGCCAGGACCGAAAGAAGAAAGGGGAGATACCGGTGAATCTGGTCTACGTGGACTGCCTGGTCCTGAAGGACCACAGGTGAGATTCTCGAATTATAATTCTCGGCAATTACGGTATCGGCAATTTAAGTATTACATCCGTTGATTTATTTGCTAGATTCTTCTTACGCTTTTATTTTTCATATTAGAAATCTCCTTACGGATTTTCTTTAAATATCATTATTTTATATTAGTAAAGGGTAATAAAACAACGATTTACATTATCGAAACATAAAATTAAGGAACAAGGATAAAGCGAATAGAAGTTACCTTAAATATACTTTGCTCGTGATAGGGACCGAAAGGAGACCCTGGCATAAATTCTTTCCCGCCATTTCCGAGACGAGGACTCCCCGGTGATACAGGAGTGCCCGGATTACCAGGTGTTATATATATTTTATTTTATACAAATAAAATCGAAGCTGTACACACACACACACACACACACACACACGCATAAACATATATATTTTATTGAATAGAAATATAATACCGCATGAATACGCAGGTTTCCCTGGACTGCAGGGAATGATGGGTGAGCCTGGCAAGGACGGCTTACCGGGACGACAGAGTGAAACTGGTATGATTGGAATTTCTGGGCCGCAAGGACCGGATGGTAAAGATGGACCTCCCGGATATCAAGGACCTCCCGGAGCAACCGGACGACAAGGAAAACCAGGTATAATCATAGGTATTTCACATTACATGTCAACACGATAATTTTCATTCTCAAATTGAAGCGATACGTTGTTACGACATATTTACATCAATTGTTTTGACCATGCATTAAATTGGGAAACAATTTCTCTCGTAGGTTTCCGTGGCGCTCTTGGAATACCTGCGGCAAATGGAATTGGTCCGAGAGACAGAGGATTCTACTTTGCTCGTCACTCGCAAACCGAGATGATACCGATCTGTCGAAGGAATACCGTGAAAATCTGGGAAGGATTTTTGCTGTTACACACGATGGGTAATGGACGACCCTACGCACAGGATCTTGGTAAACAATATTAACATATTTTCTATATAGATGATGTATTGAGAAATTCAATAAGTTGCTATCACTTTATAGATATTTTATAAAACAAAAAATAATATAACATCTAAATAATCAAAAACGGCTAATTTTCGAGCAATTAAAGGATGTTGAAAATATATTTAATAACTTCAATAAAAATATACAATCATGTTAACGTTTCGAGCCTTACTTGGCCTTCTTCAGAACCATATCTCGTATTAACTTACAATAAAAAAATCGGAGTAGATCTGAAGCATCAAATTACATTAATAGAATCGGAGTAGAACTCACTCATGAAATATGGACAGATAGTCAAAGTGAAGTCGGCGAGTACATCGTCGAATATTTGTCAAAGTTACATACAGTATCGGCCGTATTCTTCGTTGCATGACCCATGTGTGTCCATGGAAACCATATAATTGAAACCTTCTCTGTCGCAGACCAACTTAGTGGCAACTATATAGAAAATTTTTTTGAGAATCCCGTACGAAACAAAGTAAATTTTCCTTATTGAATTTAGACTAATAAGAGAACTCACATAAGCGGTCAATACAACAAGAACGGGGAAGAATACTTTCCATCATCTCTCGAAAGCGTGTGATCGCCGCGAAGAATTACAAGTGACATCCTTTAATTGCTCGAAAATTGACCGTTTTTGATTATTTAGCTGTTTGCTTTGTCGAGCGCGATCATATTGTTATTTTGTTAATAGAGGAAAGTCCCCTATTATGAGATAGGCTCCTAATATGCGATAGCAAGGTTTCTGCTAAACTAATAGGCCCTATCTGTTGGCTCCACCATGAACTTATTGCCCTTGGGGTAAAACCTATTTAGTGTAAAATTTATTGTTTGATCATGCGTGTAGTCGTTGCAGAGAAAGAAATTGTGAAATTGGATGTTGTCAAGTGCCATAGATATGAGTCTTTAAATCTTGTTTATTATATAATTAATAAATATTGGGCAATGAGTTCTGCATGCAGCGATAGAGTAAGGTCGTATTAATAGGAAGATACGGGATATGTTGAGCTGCTCAATTGTAGAGATTAGATATGGTGATCGCGAAACCGCAAGACGTGGGGCTCGTAACATGAGATACTCAGGGTACTTCCTGGGTTGCTGGAGTATGAAAATTATTGTACAGTAATAAAATAAGAGAAAATACTATATTAACGTTAAGAGAAGGTTTATACGAAATTATAAGTGTGGTGACCTTGATTTGAGGGGGAAGGGTGGAGGGGGAAGATTAGGTACAATATTGGGTATAAGTGGGTATACGATTGTTGCAAATATGCTTCTCCATTACATTTGTCTTTCAGAAACTTTAAATAAAGTTTTCTAATTACAATATGATGTATTTTGCACTTTATTAGTGATTTCCTGGGGGGTCTCTCATATTAAGAGCACACTTTTTCGATTTTGCCGAAAGCTCATTTTTTACATTTTTCTAATTTTTAGAAAAATTAATATTTAAATTAAATTTTACATTTTAGCATCTTACAGCTTATTAAATTTCCTTTAAAATAACCTACTACATTTTTTAATTCTGCCCATAGACTTCCGGCAATCACACAAAATAGATGTGGTATCTCATAATCGAGGACTTTCCTCTATAACATCTTTTATATAAATACTGTTATTTATAAAATACAACAAAATTTTAATGTAAATATTAATGGAAAAAATCTTAATGCAAAATAAGCAATTCAAAGCAATTGTTAAAACTTCATATTACGAAGATATACACATAATTTGAATAATATATCTCTAACAAAAGTGTAATGCAATTTATAATAGACTATATTGCAAATAAATGACAATTCACAGGCGCTGCTGGCAGTTGCATTAAGAAGTTCTCCACTATGCCCTTCCTGTTCTGCAATCTGAACAACGTGTGCGATTATCCCAATCGTAACGACTACAGTTACTGGCTCAGCACAACCGAGCCTATGCCGACGATGATGACACCAATATCAGCTCCGGAAGTTGGTAGATACATATCGAGATGTTCCGTGTGCGAAGCGCCGACTAGGGTAATAGCTGTTCACAGTCAATCCATGGCAATACCCGAGTGTTCGGGTGGCTGGGAGGAAATCTGGGTTGGATACAGTTTCCTCATGGTAAGATCGATTGTTAAACATTATACTGATCTCGATACAGATTCAATTACATTTCAATAAAAAATGATATAATTTGAGCCAATATTAAAAATCATTTCAATGTGTATTAGCTAATTCATGCATTTTTAAAAACGGATTTTATCAGGAAAATTTTTTAATGCAATTTATTATATTTTTTAAAATTGCAAGAAATACACATTCTTATTTAGTTTCGTTATTTAAATTAATTGGTTTTCTTTAGATTATTAGAAACAACCTCTTTATTTAGATCTTTTACTCATTAACAATAACTATGCAAGTTTTACAACAAACAAATATCAAATTGCTGCTTACCAAAATTATATAATATTAAATTATTGTCAGCTGTAAGTATAACATATTTAATTACGCCTTACAAAATTACAGCATAGAGATGCAGGCGCAGACGGTGGCGGCCAGTCTCTAGTCTCGCCCGGCTCCTGCTTGGATGAGTTCGGCGTTAGGCCGTTTATTGAGTGCCGCGGCCTCGGCTCTTGCAACGACTTCGCCACGGCGACATCGTACTGGCTGACGACCATTCACGACGAAGACATGTTCCGCAAGCCACTGCAGCAGACGCTCAAAGCCGACCATACGTCCCGAGTGAGTCGATGCGCCGTATGTCTCCGTCGACGGGTCACCGAGGTCCTGAAACCCTTCACGTCCAACAATGAGCGAGCCCCCAATAATTGCGCCGCCGGCACCGCCACCGCCTCCCCGCAATCTACCCGACTACGAGTCCTCCAGGATACCGCCCAGTACGTATATTTACTTAATGGACTCACTACGTTTACGCGAGCGTTACTTCTGCAGTAACTTACGATAATTCACTCGTTTACAAGAAGGAATTATCATAAGTTACTACAGAAGTAACACTCGCGTAAACGTAGTATGTGTATCTTTATATATTTCTGTAATTTTTAAGATCATATATAAACTGCAATAAGTAGCTTTTTCTAGTATATAAACTGCAATAAGTATCTTTTCCTTTTTACGAAATATTTTGTATACTACAAATTTTATTAGGTCAAGTTTTATTAGGTAGTAAAATTTTGTCAAAAAAGTTTATCAGATATATGATTTTTAATGGTTTTATTTTTGCCTTGTTACGAAATGTGAGTTTAATTCCAAAGCATTTCTCAAACATTTATAAGAGTAAACATTAAAGAGGCTCAAATTCTACGGATATTTTCAGGTAGTTTCAAATTTTGCGTCATAAAAATTAACATTAGGTTAATCCAACCGTTTTTCTTAAAACTCTATGAAAATATGAAACAAAAGACGATCGTGTCAATAGACTGCTATACAGTGTTTTTATTCCAGTAACTGCTTTGTTCCTTTTTCATAAAATAACTGCTTTATTGAAACGCTAGTAATTACATATTTGTGAACACTATTTTTCTGAAGGTATAATTATTACAGCTGACTTGATATATTATGTTTATTATATGATTAAAATTATAACCTTAAAAGTTAATAAAGGTTAGAATAAAGAAACTTGAAGATTAATAAAGATCAATAAAAATTAGTAAAGAAACTCTACCAAAATTACAACAATTATACTTTCAAATAAAAAAAAAATAATTATTTCATCAATAATATTTATCAATGAGTTTTATTTTGTTAGGTTTTTTGGAGTGGAAATGGGTCGGCCTCCCAACGTTCCCAAACAAGAGGCTATCTTTTTGATTGGAAAATATATGGAACATTTTCGGACCAACAAATTTCCTGAATATTCATCTGCGGTATGGAGAAGTATGAGCAAAGATACTGGCGGCAGATGGAAACCACGCTCGGTATATAATCATGTCCGAGAAAACAAACGAGGTGATCTAGTAGAAGCTCGCCAAAATCTAGGCATAATGATACCTGCACTATGAAAAAATATTGATAATCGATGATTTTGAATCTGTGATTGATAAGTCTTGTGTCAATGAGTCTGGATCAAACGATCAATCTGTGTATCAGGATGACGACTATGATGAAGATGGTAGCGAGTGGTTTGATCTTAAATTAACTAGAGTCGAGTGGGAAAAGATAAAGCCAGATAATACCTGTGTACGTACGAGAAAGGCACTGAAACCACACGTTTGGGGAAATGTCATAGCTAAAGCCTTTTGGCGGAGATACAATTTTCCGTGTGCATTTGTATTCAAATGGTCGTATGTATCTCAGCAATCTGATGATAAGGAAAATGAATCTTATTTTTTAAAGATTAAAGGGTCATGCACGAGTAAAAAATGTAAAAATACATTTTTGGGTATTGCTGACAAAGTTCCAGGGACAGGTGATCTCCATTTGAGGATAAGGACTCGTGATACTCGACAGGAATATCATGAACGTGTGAAAAGACCACTGACAAGTAAAGAACGGAAAATCGTTGGAGAACAACTAAAAACTCAGAGTGCTACAGTTTTCGCCGAAAACTTGCAAAAGATAATATGAGTTTTGGAGATAATGAGCCATATTTTTTACAATCAAATCAAGTCTACAGACAGGCTAAGATGGAGTATATCAATGAAGAACTTGGGATCAAACACCAGGACAGCAGGGATATCATCAAGGCAATTGAAAATATGTCCACTGAAATACGTTATGTTGTAACCGGACACGTTAGGTCACGCGTGATACGACTCATTCATCCTTATTACCGAATTATCAAAGATTCGTGAAAACACGGTCGCCACTCGATTTTACCCGTTAAATCGAGAAAGGTGAGTACACAACTAACCGTATCTGTCGACTAATTCCCCTTTTTTCTGTTTCAGGTGCTCTGGACTGCTGCTGCTGCTGGCCACTCTCGCTCGTCGTCGCTGGATCTTCAACGTGGAAGCCGCTTCTACCAACGATGCTTGGACCTCGCTCGCCTCGGATGGACCCACAGGATCGTCGCAGAATCTCAGGTAAGTATCGTGTATCATGCGCTTGTATCGCAAGCGAAGTGCATTTACTCGCACTTGATTTTTATTTTGCAGGAATATCGAATTGCGAAGTATCTCCCGCTTGGAAGGTGACTCAGGATAGGTCACAGGATATCGTCGAATGAACTCTGACACTCAGGATATCACTTTATATAACAATGTATTTATTCATGTATATTTGAATAAACAGTCATTACATTTCGATTCACAGTGATTTTCTTTCACCCGCGGTATCGCGTCGTGATCGATAGTTACAGTTCGCTCATAGCGCATAAAATCGCGTAAACTCGAAATAAATCGTCCAACAATCCGCAACACGGGTATCATCGGTTGTCACGAAAATACTCAGTATCCTCCCGTATGACTGTCCTTGGTTTCGTACACGGACGTCGGATCCGGAAAATGTCACAAGTTTCGCTCGCACATACGATTCGCGAATAATTGTCGGATATTGCTCGGTATGTTGAATCCGCGGTTGTATCGAGAGACGCGTTGTCGATTCGCGCTCTCCCGTCAGATTCCTGTACTCGCTACGCGTATATCTCGCACAACTTTACACTTTTGCGAAAATCTATTATATTCGCGGTTGTTCGGATTTCGCTCCGTACGCGGGATCACCGGTTGTAACGAGAGCTATAACGGATACGTGTTGTCGGTACCAGCTCTCCCGATAGACTCCTGTTGAACGTTATGCGTATAATTTTACTTTTGCGAAAACTTTTGTTATTCGCGGTTACTCGGATATCGCTCCGGACGCGGGATCGCCGGTTGTAATGAGAGCTTTTTCAACGCACGTGTTGACGGCTCAGGCTCTCCCGATAGACTCCTCGATTGTAACGCACATATCGCGCACAAATTTTTACAAGTGTCGGAAACGTTGCTTATTTCGCGACACATCGGATTTCGCTCCGTTCGCGGGTTTCCCCGGTGGTTATGAGAATACGTGTTAGCAGCTTTACATCTCCCGGCGGACTGACCAGGATCGCTCGCTCGCAACGGCGTACGTCCCCTCCTGAGGTGGTACCCCCACTCTTGTTATTGCATCAGCCATCACGTGATCGTCGCCTGATCGTCACTACGCGTCGGAAAAACAAGTTCGACAAACACTCAGGAATGTTGTTTGTCTGTCTATTATGCTTCACGCTCGTCGGAAACTATCCTTGAGACTGATCGAATATGAAATATAATTTGATTTTACGCGTTTTACCTTATTGTGATCGTCGCCTGATCGTCACTACGCGTCGGAAAAACAAGTTCGACAAACACTCAGGAATGTTGTTTGTCTGTCTATTATGCTTCACGCTCGTCGGAAACTATCCTTGAGACTGATCGAATATGAAATATAATTTGATTTTACGCGTTTTACCTTATTACCGGATCATGTATGAATTTTCCAATCTAGGCCACGTACATCGCTCAGGCTTTGCATCTACCTTTATGGTTATTCGCTAATTACATATATATGCTCGTTTTTCGGCTCGCACGTGTGTGCCGGGTTTTCGCGGCACCATCGTCGGATTCGCACGGGACCGCGATGTTAACGTTAATTAGCATCGCCTAATGACGTCCATGACGCAAAATTAGATCTCGTACCTGTGTGATATGCTTTTTCCGGCACACGTGACGGATCGATACAGAATCGCGATGGATGTCATCAGGGCGATCTCGGAAATGCTCCGATATGAATTTTTTCCCCGTAGATGACGTAGATGGTGTGTGCCTGGAACTTCCGGCTCAGGCATCGTAGATCGACGGGACTCGGTGGAACACGTTCCTAGGGACCTAATAAGGAAAATGTCTACAATTAGGGCCCCAACGAGAAATCAATTGCCACTTAAATATGTTGTAGGGGAGGTCTTTCTGAGTAATTCTACGCAAGAAAAAAGTGGGGGACGGCATTGGTTTAGAAGATATAGCAAATTGAAATTTCAGAATTTTAATGCTTTTTATTAAATATTATAAAGTAACACCACGCCGATGACTTTGATCTTGACATATATTACAGAGATCATTTTCCTGAGTAACCTTTGAAAGGTTCTAGCAAGGAATCGTTGTTTATTAAAAAGTTATTAACAAAAAAGTTTGAAAATTATAACAGTTATTTTGAGTATTATGAGATAGATATATAAGAGACTAATATACCAAAGTACATGCGTGGACAGAGGGGCGAGATATTAATCGTTACAGTTGACGACTATTCAGGTTAGAAAATCTGACATATCGACGAAAGAAGTAAAGCGCGCCACTAACCTATATAGGTTAGCGGCGCGCTTTAACAAATTATTTGTTAAATAATTTGTTAAAGCAGAGAATAGTTGATATATGAAAAGTACATATTTATATATCAACTATTTATCGTACATATAAACATGTACTTTTCATATACCAACTATTCTCTGCTTTAACAAATTATTTGTTAAATAATTTGTTAAAGCAGAGGGGCAAAAATACATAGAATTTACCTTCCTGCACCCCCACCTGCACCCTCCCTCCCAACCCTGTATAGGGTGGACCTCGCTTCAACTTACAAAGCGCATACTTATAAAGCGCGTCACTAACCTATAGGTTATTGGCGCGCTTTACAAGTATGTGCTTTGTATGTGCTTCAACTTACAAAGCGCATACTTATAAAGCGCGTCACTAACCTATAGGTTCATAATATCTAATAAAAAGCATAAAAATTCTGAAATTTCAATTTGCTATATTTTCTAAACCAATGCCGTCCCCCACTTTTTTCTTGCGTAGAATTACTCAGAAAGACCTCCCCTACAACATATTTAAGTGGCGATTGATTTTTCGTTGGGGCCCTAATTGTAGACATTTACCCCTAATAAGATGATCGCACATGGTTGTCCCCGTGGAAGGTGCTCGTGGTGGGTGTTTCCGGCACCCAGGTCGGATCGGGGTGAAAATCGATATTCGCCCTAATTATGACCTCGCTAGATCATTTCTGGTGGTCGTTTGCACGTACGAGGTCTGCACCAAGACTTTCCGGCACAGTGCTCGAAATTCGAATTAAACGATAATTATGCCTTAATTGGCATCTCAACAACGCATTGACAATGTTGGTCTCCGCGAATTATATCTGTGTCGTGTCTTTCCAGGCACAGGCATCGAACTTGGTCGGGATGACCTTTGACCCGTTCGCTGACGTGTAATAAACACTTACAAATCGTCTCCTCCAGGAGAAGAGGTACGTGCTGGGTTTTTCCGGCACGAAAATCAGACATGAATAACTACACGTGAAGTGTGTCTCTGGTGACATGTTACGTCACTTTATATAGTCTCCTCCTGCAGCTGACGTGTGTGCTCGACTTTTCGGTACTCAAGTATCGCTCGGACCTGAACATCGCCTAATCACGTATCGCTGGTCATTATCAGTCGCATCGTGTCGATAAGCTTTGCGAAAAAAGGTCCCGTTATATGCTTTACGCGCATACCGCAACATCCGTATCGCAAAGTATTATCACGCATATGACTGATTATAAGTACGCGCAATAACGCCAAACCGCTATGTTACTTAACACGCTTGTATAAAATAATGCTAAATCACGGATTTTCCCTACCTACTTATAGCAACGAGTCGTCAGAGAGACTCTTATCAACGCTCGGATCGAACCGATTTACGTACGTGATAGAAAATCATAAGGAAAGGAAAGGAAACGTAAATATACTTTAATCGCCATGAGTGGCCTTTAATAACACACGCAAAATCAACTGAATCATCGAAACATAATTTTATCCCGGCTTTAGTGAAATAAAAATATAATTATATCAACGTGCCAACGGACACTTATACATATATCACCCATGAAGGTGATAGGCAAACAAAATAAATTACAATAACAAAATGTACGCTATCTAAGGCGGGAAAATTACTAATGTATGTGTGAGCGCGCTCGCCCACACATGGTGTTTGGACGCTGCTTGCGTCGAGTCCGTCAGGTCAGCCTTACCGTCGTCTCCTCCGGTCGCCGACTCTGGCTGCCTCATCCGCGATGCTGCCTCCGGCTGCAATGTAAATGTCATTCGTGAAGTAGGTTCTAATCCATTTCACGTGTTCTATTGTACCCCAGCTCAGCTTCATGTCTATCAAGAATACTGTCGTGTTACCAAGAAGAAATCTCAAATTTGTATAGATGCAACTGATAGTTTGGTAAAAAAATTTGAGACTCGTCTAAACCGAAAATCAAGTCACATATTTTTGTATTCAATAACTATAAATTTTGAACAAACAACATTGGCAATGAATCAAATGTTGTCAAAGAAGCATAATACTGAATTGATTGAATATTGGCTCAAAATCTGGCTGCGTATGGGGGCTTCTCCACCAAACGAGGCTCATTGTGATTATTCTCGTGCTTTGCTGGTAGCTCTATGTGGAGCATTTAACCGACAGACAATCAAAAATTACGTTGACTCGTTGTTTTTATCAGCAACAGAAGGAGATAAAAAGTGCGATCAATGGCGACCATCTACATTCTTAACCCTTAAGTGACACACGGGGTCCTGCGGACCCCAGACCTTTTCAATTATATATTTTTAAATGTTTCCGCCAAAAATGGAGCTCATGGCTCCCTCTGATGATAGTTGAGTGATTGAACTACCCGTTTGTACACTTAGCAGTACTCAGTTTACTGGCAGCAGCTGTTTAGAGGGGTTCAAAGTAGGGGTGTAACCGGGCACGTTAGGTTGTAACCGGGCACGGGAAGCTACGCGTGATACGACTCATTCATTTAATCTTCCGAAAATCTTGAAAATTCGTGAAACACGGTCGCCACTCGATTTTACCCGTTAAACCGAGAAAGGTAAGTATACTACTAACCGTATCTGTCGACTAATTCCCCTTTTTCTTTGTTTCAGGTGTTCCGGACTGCTGCTGGCCGCTCGGCGTATCGTCTCACATGGATGGACCTCCTTCGTAGAAGCCGCTTACTACCAACGATGCTCAGGACCACTGGATCGTCACGGATGAAACATCAGCAGGATCGTCGCAGAATCTCAGGTAAGTCTCGTATACCGTATACGTATAACGTAATTAATGTGCATTTACTCGCACTTAATTTTTTCAGGAACGGTGATCTCGCATGTATCTACCGCTTAGAAGGTGACTCAGGACAGGTCACAGGATATCGTCGAATGATTTCAGACACTGAGGATATCACTTTTGTATAACAATATATTTATTCAATAAATGTAGAATAAATAGTCATTCAGTTCGATCAACGATGATTTACAGTCACTCGTGGTGTATCACCGCTATCGTATATCACAATGTTCGTACGTCGCGTGTAGATTGACAATATTTCGAATAATCACGAAATTCCGTCCGCAACATGGGTGTCACCGGTCGTTGTGAGAATATAACGTATTCTCCCGCGTGATTGTCCTTTGTTTCGTACACGGATGTGAATGTTCGCACTATTCGCATAAGTCGCACGCACTTATCAACGATACGTGATATTTCCGGATATCGCTCCGTACGCGGGTCTCGCCGGTTGTATAGAGATTCTATGTTTCGAGAACGTTCGCGAATACTTGACAGTTTCGTGTAGTAAGTTGTCTCTTAGAGATCTCCCGGACGACTGACCTTATTACGCTTATATCGCGCACAATGGTTGAGTATCGCGAAAAATATTTAATTCGCGAACTCGCGGATATCGCTCCGTAGGCGGGCCTCGTCGGTTGTAATGAGAGACTACGAAATTACGGCTATGTGTCAAACTATGTTACCGCTCCTAGCTCTCCCGATCGACTGCTCTCGAGCGCTCGCTAGCTACATCGCACATCCCCATCCTACGCAGTACCCCCACTCTTGTTTGTCTCGAGTGATGATGACGTCATATCGCCTGATCGTTGCTACGCAGGAAATCGATAAGTTCGACAAACACGTCGGAATTTCGCACGACTGTCTCTTATATCCTCGCAAATGCTGGAAACTATCTTCGAATATATATATTTGAAGATTTACATATGACATGTAACACAATTATGTATGATTTCACAGGTACAACGTAATTTCGCTATTTAGGGATGTACAACGATCGCTCTTTAATATAGATAATCCTTATTAACTAATATCACGGGAAATGACGCGTTTTCCCGGTGATGACGCTTGAACCGGAAGTTAGCCTTTGAATGATGCGGCTTCAACGGGAACGCTATATTAACGCTATTTAAGATCTAATAGGAACGTTCGAAGTCTTTATTTCTCAAAATACATCTTGAACAATGATCTAGCCACTCGAATGTCGGATTCGAGCGGGACCTTGACGGATGCTCTCGCTAGGGTCTCGCGATCACCCCTATATAGGTGTTTTCCTCGTGGATGATCCCCAGGTCGACTTCCTTGTTCAGGGTTCGGAGAACGACGGGAGTCGGTCCGCTGGGTTCCTAGGGACTCAATTAGTCGATCCCCGTTGTTTGTTCATGAAGAAGATGTCTGAACCGGAAGTTGGCTATGTCCCGGTCGGATCAGGGTGAAACTTGGTGTAAGTGCTATTTGGGACCCTAATAGGCCATTACCGTTGACCGTTTGTTCGTACAAAGTCCGAACAAGAATCTAGCTTTTGGTCGATCGAAATTCTAAATGACCCTTGTCAACGTCTTAATTGACGTCCAACGAACGCGTTGGTATCGTTTATTTCATCGGATCGTGTCAACAGAGCGTTTTCTCCGTCCAAGCGTCGCACTTGGTCGGAAGCGCGATTAGGATATACGCAGACACTTGTTTAACGCTGAATCACGGGTTATTCCCCTTTTTGTACGCATTTACGCGCTATTCATACTTGTATGAATGAAACAATATAAAATTAAACCAACTTAATTGGGGAAAACCAAAAGAAAAACAAAATAATCCTAGCTCGTTGTCGGACCGCGATGTCCGGCACGCAACCATTATAAAACACGCTACGCTTGACGTGTTACACGCTATATGTGATTATGAGGTATATACGTTTCGACGCTCACGCGCTCGTGACGTCTCACACGTGACTCTATTACTAAACTTAAATGCTACTGGACGCAAAATTAAATAGACGGCACGTATTTGTGTATACCGCGATCAAAATAAATAATCAGAGGGTATTGCGCCCTTACGCGACAAAAGAAAATAATAAACAATAATGCAAAACGAACAAAATTAAACGCGAGGAAATGTAGGCTGGACAGCTCGGAGACTTACTCTGCCTCACCTTCCTCCGGCCTCGTCTCTGGCGGCACCGCTGCAGCCTCCTCCGGCTGCAAGGTCACGCGTGATACGACTCATTCATCAATATCTCCGAAAATGTAGAAAATTCGTGAAACACGGTCGCCACTCGATTTTACCCGTTAAATCGAGAAAGGTAAGTATACAACTAACCGTATCTGTCGGCTAATTCCCCTTTTTCTTTGTTTCAAGTGCTCCGGACTGCTGCTGCTGCTGGCCGCTCTCACTCGTCGTCGCTGGATCTTCAACGTGGAAGCCGCTTCTACCAACGATGGATGGACCTCGCTCGCATCGGATGGACCCTCAGGATCGTCGCAGAATCTCAGGTAAGTATCGTATAACGTATGCTTGTATCGCAAGCTAAGTGCATCTACTCGCACTGGATTTTTTTATTTCGCAGGATTATCGCATCTACGAAGTATCTCCCGCTTGGAAGGTGACTCAGGATCGGTCACAGGATATCGTCGAATGAATTTT
The DNA here is from genome assembly GCA_035220615.1 of Leptothorax acervorum. Classification (NCBI taxonomy): domain Eukaryota; kingdom Metazoa; phylum Arthropoda; class Insecta; order Hymenoptera; family Formicidae; genus Leptothorax; species Leptothorax acervorum. The sequence continues at coordinate 43,386 of JASTWQ010000291.1, forward strand.
AACACTCAGGATATCACTTTTAATAACATTGTATTTATTCATGTATATTTGAATAAACAGTCATTACATTTCAATTCACTGTGATTTTCCTATCACCCGCGGTATCGCGTCGTGATCGTTAGTTACAGTTCGCTCGCGGTGCATAAATCGCGTTAACTCGGAATAAATCGTCCAACTATCCGCAACACGGGTATCATCGGTTGTCACGAGAATACACAGTATCCTCCCGTATGACTGTCCTTGGTTTCGTACACGGATGTCGAAATCGGAAAATTTCACAAGTGTCGCTCGCACACACGTTCGGCGAATAATTGTCGGATATCGCACGGTATGTCGGATCCGCGGTTGTATCGAGAGTCGTGTCATATACGATGAACGCTCTCCCGTCAGTCACTTATACTCGCTTCGCGTATATCTCGCACAATTTCGTAACGTCGCGAAATACTAAGATGTTCGCGGTTTGCCGGATATCGCTCCGTACGCGGGATCACCGGTTGTTACGAGAGCTATAACGGATACGTGTTGTCGGTACCAGCTCTCCCGATAGACTCCTCGAGTGTTCGCTGGTCGATGGGCGCGACCCCCTCCTAGCGGATCCCCCCACTCTTGTTATTGCATCAGCCGTGACGTAGACATCGCCTGATCGTAACTACGCATCAAATAAACATGTTCGACAAACACTCAGGAATGTTGTTTGTCCGCTCGTCATGTTTCTCGCTCGCCGGAAACTGTCTAATATACCGCTCGAACATGTAATATAATCCGATTTTACGCGTTATACCCGAATATCGGATTATGCATGAATTTTCTATTCTAGGCAACGCAGATCGCTCAGGCTTTGCATCTACACTGATGACTGTTAGCTGATTACGCATACATGCTGATTTTTCAGCTCGGACATGTGTGCCAGGTTTTCGCGGCATCTTCGTCGGATTCGCACGGGACCGCGATATTAGCGTTACTCGGCACCTAATTATGCCCCTCGATATGAATTTATTAACGTTATAACGGTTTGCCATGATTTTCTGGCACAATCGACGGATCGATACGGGACTACGATATTGGGACTCGCAATGGGCTCGAAAAGGCATCCATGGTGGTCCGTTCCCCGTAGATGGTCCTGGAGTCGAACTTCCGGCACATTCGTCGGAGGTCGACGGGAGTCGGTGCGCTGCACTCCTGGTGACTCGTAGAGATGTGCGCACACGGTTGTTCCAGGGGAAGGTGTCCGTAGTGGGTGTTTCCGGCACCCAGGTCGGATCAGGGCGAAAGTCGCTAGCTATGCTATTTAGGACCTCCGCAGACCATTCCCGATGGCCATTTGGTCGTACAAGGTGTGTGCCAAGACTTTCCGGCACATGACGCAAAATTCTAATTGACCATCAAATATCCCTTAATTATCATCCTATTGACGCGTTAACAACGTTAGTTTAGTCAGATCATGCATGTGCCATGATATCCCGGCACAAGCCTTGAACTTGGTCGCAATCACTATCGCGGTGTTCGATGACGTCATCGTGACGCTCATGAGTCGTCTCGCCGCGATATATTTCCCGTGACGCGTCTTCTCGGCACGATGCATCTACTCGGCTGCAACACGCTCTGACGCGTGTAAAAGTACGCGCTGACGCGCAATAACGCTGAATCATGGGGCTATCCCCTTATATATTATATAACATTGAGTCTTCTGAGCGACTCTGATCAACTCTCGGATCATATCGATTCGCATGATCGACGGAAAACCAAAGAAACGGAAAAGGAAACATAAATAACTATTTATCGCCATGAGTGGCTTTAATCAACAGAAAATAAAGAAAATATCTCCTTAATTTAACGGCAATCGGCCGTACAGTCTTGAGTCGCGTACCCGTATCGTACGCAGGTACGAAGTAATCTTAATAACTAGTCTTACACACTAACTAACCGAATGATTGTTACACGACGCAAAATCTAAACGCAAATGAAGAAGAAAGAGAAAGCCTATATAATAATGCAAATCCGCGAGATTGGACGTGAACTGAAAAGAAAACGGGACCGCTGTCCAATACTCGGGTGTCTCCGCATCGGGATTACTCGCGCTGAGCATCCGCAATCTGAGTGGCGAGTAGCGCCTCCACCGCTACTGAGCACTCGCGCGTCACGGTGGACGCCACGCTGGATCGGCTGCTCCCCCGTGATGCTCGTTCGGCCTCCGCTGTTGTTGGGGTCGTCGCCGATGCAGTCTCCGGCTGCAGGGGTGGAGTACTGCAGTACCCCTCCCTTACTGTGGGGTACTGCGGACCCCACTCCATACGAACGATAACGTGTGACAATTTTTATATTGTTGAAATTGAAATTTTAACAATATAAGCATTTTATTCTTTTTTTTAAGCCTTGAACAACATTGAAAATAATTTTTATAACTAAATATCAAAAAATCAATGAGTAGGAGACATTTTTCATGCTGGGGTCTTTTATACCCCATGTGTCATTTACGAGATTTTTTTGAGGTGTGTCATTTAAAGGTTAAGAGTAGACGTAGCTCACGTAATGCATTTTTGTGCGAAATGGGAATGCATTAAAAATCAGAAACATCCATACTTGAAAAGTTTTTACCTTCGCACAATTGCACTAATGATTGACTGCCAATATGTTGAGGAGTTCAAACGGATTATGCTGTTAACATGTATAGTAGCGCTCCAGCCTTACGAAAACACGATTATTATTTTACCAGAGTTTCAACTGTCAGTTAAAGAAGCAAGGCAAACTCTTGAAAAATTTATATCCGTACGAGGGCCTATAATTCAAGAACTAGAGACTTCGGCAACTTCTTGCAAGAAGAAGCATCAAGACACCATTGAGATGATTGAACTCAGTGATACGAATTTAACTACCACTCATCGGTGGATAAAAACTCTAATAAATATGGTCAAACCTAAGAATCTTAAGGAGGAAACTGGAACAGAAATAAATGGCTTTTATTTACCTAATTTTGTTGATCAGATTGAAAGAATAGCTAAAGAATTTTCGCTGTGGACTGCCGCTATCGTGCCAAATAAAAAAAAGCATGCATTAACAGCATATATGGAGGGATATTTTGCCGATTTAAAGGATAAAGTTTTCAAAGATTTCCCTAAACCAATAACCGTGAATTGTTTCTTAAGAGTGCAAGTAGATGATTTGATTGGTGCTGCAAATTTATTCGCTCCAATTTTAAAACACTTTAATATGCAAAGACTACCTGTACCTGTACCCACAGATTCCAGTTTCAAAACTGAAGAACATCACAATGAGTCAAACTTAACAAATTCTAACGTGGAGTCAGCTCCAAGCTTTCAGATTCAAAAGGTTTATAATAAAATCAATGATTCAGATTTAAGATCCCGTGAATTATGGAGAGGGTTAGTCAATGAAAATAACATTTTATTCGAAAATGATCAGGAAACTTTAGTCGAGCAAAGAAATGTGGAAACACTATGTGACCAATCTAAAATAATTGTGGACTCATCACACAACGAAAATATTCATCAAATTGACAATTCAAATTTAAAACGTAGCAAGTCAGAATATGCTGATGGTGATTGTATCCATGGCGGTTTCACCAACTACCAACAATTGTCTGATAAACAACATGATTCTGAGTTTGAGGCTAAAACTGAAGACCTACAAAACCCGACATTTGTTTCCAAATTGTTAAATTTATAAAGTAAAGATATGCTAGAGTTTATTGATAATAATCTATTTCTGGATAATAAGCGGAGTACTCAAGGAGATCAGTCACTCTCTGTTGATAATATCTCTTCACCAGTTTCTATTATTCCTGCTTTTTCGAGTACACCACTACTTGACCATTCATATGCAAACATTATAAATCCAAATGAGCAAGAACTATTGATTAAAGAAAACAACAAAACAGATCCTGAGACTCTTGACAAAGATAAAAAAAAGGACAAGAAAAACACAATAATTAGTAATAATAGTGGCAAACCTCAAGCACCACCAAGTTATTATTTTAAACCATACCCGGAAATAAAAGTCATTAATCAAATGAAAGTGCCACAGAAAAAAGGATTTTTGCTGCCAAATAGTCTTATATCAAAACCAGTAAAATACGAAGGAAAAACAACATTTGTTCAAAATACATGTGGATTTGATGCAATCAGTCAAATACTTTATTTCAGTGCGCTAGATAATCCAGTTTATTGCTCGACAATTCAATCATCTACCAACGAGACATTGCAATTGGTTAATGCTTTTATGAAAAAAGGACCAGCAAAAGATATTTTTCTTTGACGATTCTTGATTCTACGAAAATTTTACCCAATTGTTCAACGAACAGAAGCGACAACTTCACTCAATCCATATTTTTTAAATGCAGAGAATAATATCGGGACAATTTGGAGTGAACTATTTGATTCCGAACCGAGTCTATTTAAAACACACGAATCTAATAATCCCACTTGCAATTTTGAACTACAGACTATTCCAGTTCTTTTTGTGAATCATAGAACGATTGAGAGAAAAGGATTCGGGGCGTTGGAAGAAGCTATACAATTTCATTCACGTATTTCCAATATCAAATGTCGTAAAGAGGAGTGTAAAGAAATTTCCACGGAGATTAATATGACTAATTTCCACATTTTCATCGAACTTGACATAAGATCACGAATTCAAATGACTGCTGGAATCCCTGGTAACCATCTCCGATAGAAAACGATTAAAAACGGCTATATCTCTATCGTTATTAATCGTACCTTATCGGTTCTATCGTTGCATATTTAGAAGACAGATAAAACATTAATCGAATCGAATCGGTTTCTATCGTTTTAGATCCGAATAAGAAAATAACTATACAAATTTTATAGTTATGAATCGTTTTCTATATGTACAATTATTGCCCGTCTGAATCAATCGTATATACACGATATAATATATATCGTTATTTATGGTAATAATTATACCGTATGCATTAATACGGACATATAAGAATAAAATGATAGACATCTCATCGATATTTATATGACTTAACCGAACCGATACATCTATCGTTTCTTATCAGAATTTTCTGACATACAACTTATCATCTTCTTTACGGCAGCAAATCGGTTCGTTTTCTATCGTATATCAATGATATAAATTGAATCGTTTAAAAACCTTCTACTTTGTATATGTTTTTATAAGGTTAAAACGATAGACATCTCGTCGATATTTATACAACTTAACCGAACCGATACATCTATCGTTTCTTATCAGGATTTTCCGACAGACAACTTATCATCTTCTTTACGGCAGCAAATCGGTTCGTTTTCTATCGTATATCAATGATATAAATTGAATCGTTTGAAAGCCTTAAAAATCTATGTTACACAACCGCGATTTTATATCAAAAACACCAAAAAATTAAAAATATTACTTATTTGGGCACATACGCAGCTGTCACCTGACGACAATATTTGCTTAAAACAAAATTCTGCACTTTATACATATATAATGTTTGTCATGTAACTTTGGGAAAACATGTAGGAATAATATCGTGCATGTAGAAGCAAGATTCAATGCGTACAAAAAAAGATCCATTGAAAAATTATTTTAGTAATGCAAATACGGATGCAGAATAACAAGAAGAGCAGTGTTGCGTGCAACAGTATTTGCCGGATCTTGTCAGAGATGGCGCTGCTGCAATCTGACAAGGACAGATATATCGTATAGGTATCCGTTAGACAAGGACAGGTATAGCACGGTAACACAGAAAACATAGTAAACACTCAAAATTATCGATTATTTTTAGTACCGTGCTAGATCGTGGCGCTGTCACGTTGGAGTTCGCCTGTCACTGCAGGATCCCCTTAACGGTGAATAAAGGATCGAGCCTGTGACTGTGTCTAAGTTAAGTGCAAGAGAGAACCACGTTTTATAAGAAAAGAAACAAAATAGATTAGTAACCTTCATCCGCAATGTTCAAACGCGAATCGCGTCGTTACAGCGCTGTGAGACTGCGTTCGAAAACGTCACCCGGGTACACACGGGTATACTCCCTTCTCCTTCTAACTCGCTGAGATAGAAAGAGAAGGGAGTATACTCGTGTGCACTCGAGTGACATTTCCGAACGTCACGCAGCCTGAGCGTGGTGGTACGTGATCATCTCTGCGCCTGCGTATTGCGAGCATTTCGTGCTCGCGAGTCGGACCGTCAAACCTGGTCAAACCGAGATAGAGACAAGCATAAAGATATATATCGTCGATTGCAGATGATTGTAGTACCCAAGGTAGTACCTCTATTCTGTAGCTCTTAACGACAGTGTGATCGTTATCGTTATATGTTATCGTTGGCCGCATTCAGGAAACACAACTGTTAAATGAGCGGTCAGTGAGTCTTTAATATGATTGGTTCTTACCTTTGGTTCTTCTCTGAGTCTAACAGAGTAATTGTGTTTCCTGAACGCGGCCATTGCGCAGGTATACTATATGAAAAAATGCTGCGCAACGACGATGTATAATGATACCGATACTGTCGTTAGATTTACAGAGTAGGGCTACAGATCGCAGTTAATCGCAGTGAGGACAAAAGGATAAAAGCAGCTGCGATTTTGTACAGTGTTTCAGGAAACATGTATGTCTACGTTAAATATTTAAACGATAATACATTCAAAATAGTTGAAGATTCTTCAATTAAACGTTTTAATTGTAAAAACATTGATTATAAAAAAAAGTACAAAGTTCGGTGGGACAATGATGACGAATATTACGATGCTATAATATTAGCAATAGGAGGTAAGTAAAAAATTATACGTAAAATGTTAAATAATTAAAAATCAAATTTTCTAATTGCATATATGTTTTGTTATTAAACGAACAAATTCTCAGATACAAGTTGTATATAGATTGATTAAAAAAAAAAGGATTCTTGTTCGTTTTTAAACATTCAGGGTTTACATCTGTACGTGTAATACATATATTTCTTGTCATAATATTTCATGTTATGTATATGTATTATATTCTAAATTGTGAGAACCTCGATTATTTAAAACTATCATGATGTTCTTTTTAATTGTCTTTCAATGTTTATTTTATTTGGATATTTAAAAAAATAAATTTATGTGCAACATGATATTATTCTATACTTAAAATGCAATTTGTTTCCAAGTGTTCTATAATTTAATTTTTTCTTGTTTTTGGAATGAGAATGATTTCTTTTATTTTTCTTCGAACTAATTTAATGTTGCTCTTCGTATATTCTTACAATCGCAGAGAGTCTTGAAAGTTTGACAGTATAACACTCGGTTATTAGTTTCTTTCACTTTGAGCATTCCACATATTATTACGAATTTTCTAAAAGAAATCCCCTTTCTGATGTTTCTGAAATCTATTAAGGGTGCCATAATCGTTATTTTAGAAGCATCAAAGATTTCTTTCAAAGAATCCGTAGCAATAAATAATTTGTGGAGCTGCAAATCAAAAGAGATTATATGCACTGATTGCACATCACTGATTTTATTTGACTAAGCCGTAAGAAATTTACCAATCACAATGGAATGCGAGGAGAATACTCGATTGTGATTGGTCAATTTCTTACGGCTTAGAGCTTAAATACCCTTTAAAGCAAAGGTTGTAGACCAGCACTTACGTGACAACAACTTAATTTTATTACATGTAAATGTTTACAAAATAACTGAGGTAATTTTGTTACTATCCGCAACTGTCATATATACTAACTAATGTAAATTATATTTTATAAAAATAAAATGCAGTCTATTCAGATTCAAAAAAATTACACTAGTGTAGTTGTATGATGGGTGACTTACAAATCACTCTTTCAAAAAGTTTTTTATGAGATCATTTATAGGTTACTGAGGACATTGGAAACTAGACTTATGTAATTTTTTCAACAATGTAATAATTATGTTTCATTTTAGGCAATTTTTTTAAAGAGTTTATTTACCGCCGTTTGCTAATACTTCATTGTTTATTTATTTGTTTTATTAAGAATCACTGTCCGAGCTTGAGCAACTTGGAGAACAAACACGAGTTCGAATTCCCAATGCCAAATTTTGCGAGTCTGCAGATAGTGTAAGTGATATGGAACCATCCAAGGCTTTCACAAAGATATAACATTTTACGAATTATAATTAAAATAAACAAATTAGAACATTTTTCATTACTTAAAAATAGGCGTACAAAAGATAACGTATTATGTTTATTTACGTTATATTTTCTAGGAAGCCGACTCAGATATATTATTTCAAAGAAGTTTAAAAAAACGTACATTAAAAATAAGAAAATAACGTGGCATGGTACATATATGCACACAACATAAATTTCTATTTTTCTCATTTTCTATTCTTTCTTATAAAAACTACTCTATTAATCTCTTTTCTATTATTATAATTTTTTATTATATTTTAAATAGAAATATGCTTTATATTTGTTATTAATTACACTAGTTTACAAAATAAAAAAAATTTTCTGTACATTCAATGCCATTATTTTTTTTCTATGTATTTTGGTCCGCTAAACTCGGAAATCACATAGAAAAATTTTTTTATGCATTGGTTTTTTTGGTTTTTTTGATTTTTTGTACCTTCACTCAATTGCTCATAACTCCGGTATTTATCCATAGATTTTCTTCCTCAATAGCTTGTTTTCTTTGTAAAAGTACGACCTATACGTAAACAATAAGAAACTGGACATAATTTGACGTTTTCTATTTTTGCATGGTAATAGAGTGAATTTTCTATTTTTATAATTTATAAATAAAAATAGAAAATTCACTCTATCGCCATGCAAAAATAGAAAACGTCAAATTATGTCCAGTTTCTTATTGTTTACGTATAGGTCGTACTTTTACAAAGAAAACAAGCTATTGAGGAAGAAAATCTATGGATAAATACTGGAGTTATGAGCAATTGAGTGAAGGTACAAAAAATCAAAAAGCCAAAAAAACCAATCCATAAAAAAAATTTTCTATGTGATTTTCGAGTTTAGCGGGCCAAAATATATAGGAAAAAAATAGTGACATTGAATGTACATTTTGGCTGTAAACTATAGGAAAACTGTATGCAATCAGATAACGAAGAAGGACATGAATAAAAAAAAACCAAAAAAGTGATAGATGAAAATGGAAAAGAAGAATTTACAGATATAATTTCTGAACATACGAAGTCGCAAAAGTTGACAACAGATATATTGCCGAAAAAAAAGGTAAGTAATTCTTAAAATAATTATCTTTTATTGATTTGTCTGTTTAAATGTACGTTGTGATGAAAGTTGTATAGATATCCGGTTTAATTTAGTTATGTGCATGTAAAATTGTTTACAATTTTTGTTCATAATATGTTCTTGTTTTTTCTTGTCATTAAAAGAAAAAAAATTTTTAAAGAAGTTGTTTAATTAATGGAATGTAAATAAAATGTAAACCAAATTGTTATCTTAACGTATTAATTGGAGTACATTTATGAAGAGACGTATTAAAAATGAACTGATAAAGTCAAAAACCTTTTTTAACTGCTGTATGTATGTTATGGTCAAAGCCCGAAACGCGGGCATTCCTAGGATTGACTGGTCAATTCTGGGGAACGACCAAGCGTCTTGGTCAAAGCCCGAAATAAGTTTTGCGTTTCGGCTTTTGACTAGTCAATCCTAGGAATAACTAATACAGCTGGTCAAAGTTAGAAACTAAGAAAAATCTCTTCGGACTTTGACTAGTCAATCCTAGGAATAACTAATACGGCTGGTCAAAGTTAGAAACTAAGGAAAATCACTTCGGACTTTGACTAATCAATCCTAGGTGTGGCTTAATTCGGACTGTGTGACTGTTAAGAAATGAAATCAAGATTTCTTTTACTAAATTAAGTTCTTATTGTTAACATAATGTAGCTTTTTATTTACTTTACTCTTGTACATAGTTTTTATCTCCTTAAGTTTAAAAATGTAGCTTTGGTAAAATATTATATAAATGTTACGCCCAAACACCGAAATCGCTCAGTGAGCGAAAAAATTATCCATAACGCGTTGTAGACGGTGCTGATCATCCAAATACCGAAATAAAATATTTTCCCGGTGTGTGGACGTTTTTATTATCCACAACGCGATATGTGCATTTGAAAAACGTCCACAACGCGTTCTGCATAACTTGATATGCTCACAAAGCGAATTTACTTGGGAATTTATAGGAATAATTTAAAATATTAGAAATTATTTAATGCATATCGCTTGGTTTTCGATGATGAATATGTCGCAGCCACATGGTGTACACACACACGCGGGGAGGTGCAAGGGGGGCTTTCGGCCCCCCCTCCCGCACCCCCTCCGCCTGTAGGCAGGGTGGACCTTGCTTTACAACTTAGGATAGGTTAGTGACGCGCTTTACAAGTATGCGCTTTGTAAGTTAAAGCACATACAAAGCATATACTTGTAAAGGCGTTACTAACCTATGCTAATTAAGTTGTAAAGCGAGGTCCACCCTGCCTACCGGCGGAGGAAGTGCGGGAAGTGGGGGCCGAAGGCCCCCCTTGCACCCCCCCGCGTGTGTGTGTGTGTACACCATGTGGCTGCGACATATTCATCATCGAAAATCAAATAATATGCATTAAATAATTTCTAATTTTAAATTATTCCTATAAATTCTCAAGTAAATTCGTTTTGTGAGCATATCAAGTTATCCAGAACGCGTATACGTAACGTAAACTATAGATTTTCAGTACTGGCATATCTTCAGATGGGAAGACATTAATGACCGCGACGTACATACCTAACTAACACTTAATACAAGTACTTTCTAAGATGTTATGTTTATATAATATTTTACCAAAGCTACATTTTTAAACTTAAGGAGAAAAAAGCTTTGTACAAGAGTAAAGTAAATAAAAAGCTACATTATGTTAACAATAAAAACTTAATTTAGTAAAAAAAATCTTGATTTTATTTCTTAACAGTCACACAGTCCGAATTAAGCCACACCTAGGATTGACTAGTCAAAGTCCGAAGTGATTTTTCTTAGTTTCTAACTTTGACCAACCGTATTAGTTATTCCTAGGATTGACTAGTCAAAAGCCGAAACGCAAAACTTATTTCGGGCTTTGACCAAGACGCTTGGTCGTTCCCCAGAATTGACCAGTCAATCCTAGGAATGCCCGCGTTTCGGGCTTTGACCATAACATATGCAAATAGTGTTTGTTCTTTGTTCGAAATAAATAAATTCAATAAATCGTTCGAAATAAATCTATTTAGTTGTAATCTTAGTATTTTAAATCTTAGTATTATTTATAATCTTAGTATTACTTTTTTTTAAGATACAATGACATTAAAATACATTGTAATAATAATGTGAATTAAATAAATTACTTCAAATACTTAGTAAATTCTCATTTGATATTCAATAATTTCTTTTGAGATTAAGATTACCTTGCAATAATGTATTGTAATACATATTTGGAATTTGTACCGGCTGCGATATGCAAATGAATATAAACTTGAATTAAATCAAATTTAGAGTAAGATATATTTAGTCTGCTTTGCTGCTTGAATTTGCAATGTTTTAAATAGGTCCAATTTTGGTCCATTGTATTCTTAAAGTGGATGTTTTTAGGAAGTCCAAAAGAGTAACACTGTACGTCTTTAAAACTTCGTAAAGATGTTCAAGGCTCTAATCCGGATATCTAAAACTAATCCGGATATCTAAAATACGTACGAAACATCCAATATATACATTTTTAATACGTTTTTAAAATTTTACGGTGCTGTCTGGGTATTTAACAAAAGTTGTTATTGAATTTGGCGAGGATCGGTGAATTTTCTTTCTTTGGATATTTAGTTGTGTGACAGAACTTCTTAAATTTCATTTAAAGTAAATAAACCATATGCGATAAACGCAGTAAACCTTATATCACAATAAAAGAAGTGCAAGTAGAAACTTGCATATTGCTTCCTCATAGTTTTTAAGTATGCAAATTAGGAAATTACACATTATTTTGATCATAAAATTTCCTCTATGAGGAAGCCAAATTATTAAATACAAATAATTATGCATTAAATAAAATACAAGCTTCCTCATAAGAGGAAGCTTTATGAGCGAAATAATGTGCATTTTCCTAATTTGCATACTTAAGAACTGAGGAAGCAATATGCAAGTTTCTACTTGCTAACACTTTTACATTTCTTTTTCTGTAAGTTTTGTACAATGTTTTATTTTGGTTTTTTTGGTTCTTTTTTTACATAGGATTACGATTCCCGCAGATTTCTCTCTACGAGAATTTTTCTAAGATAAGTATAAAACTTTTTTTTTATTTATACAAAATCTGCTGTGCGCTGCTACAAAAGAGTGTTGTGAATCTGCCTAGAATTTTACATATACTCAGTTATTGCAATTATAAAACTGCTGTGCGCTGATACAATTTCAAAAGTGCTGTGCGTCTACAAAAAAAACGGGTGCTGTGCGCCTGCAAAGTACGGGTGCTGTGCACCTGTAAAGAACGGGTGCTGTGCGCCTGCAAAGAACGGGTGCTGTGCGCCTGCGAAGTACGGGTGCTGTGCGCCTGTAAAGTAAGGGTGCTGTGCGCCTGCAAAGAACGGGTGCTGTGCGCCTGCAAAGTACGGGTGCTGTGCGCCTGTAAAGAACGGGTGCTGTGCGCCTGTAAAGAACGGGTGCTGTGTGCCTGCAAAGAACGGGTGCTGTGCGCCTGCAAAGTACGGGTGCTGTGCGCCTGCAAAGAACGGGTGCTATGCGCTTGCAAAGTACGGGTCCTGTGCGCCTGTAAAGAACGGGTGCTGTGCGCCTGCAAGGAACGGGTGTTGTGCGCCTGCAAGGAACGGGTGTTGTGCGCCTGCAAAGAACGGGTGCTGTGCGTCTCCAAAAGACTGCTAGGTATTTTTCAAAGAAGTTTATTATCCGCTTATTTTAAATAAAATGTCACTAAAGACAAAAGATATTATTTTAAAGCCTAAGGAAAAAGATATAATAACTCGAGGCGAATGGCTTTGGGATGTGCATATAGAATTTTTCCATCAATTTTTGCGAAACTGTTCAGATTATACACCTGCCAATATATGTCTATTACAATTGCCTGAACTTATTCCATCTGTAACACAAGGTAAAAAACATGTACAAATATTGCATAGTTTGGAAGGTCCAGTAAAGACAGCTGCATCAAATCCAGATGGACATTGGGTATGCAGCTATTATGATACAAAAAATATTTATATCTATGATTCACAAAAAAGAAAAACATTGCACGAACATCATGAGCAATTCTTGAAAAGATTATTTCCAACACACGACTTTAAGAAACATCCTGTCAAATTTCCTACTGTGCAACATCAACCGAACTATAACGATTGTGGAGTTTTTGCTGTAGCTTTTGCGACTTCATTGTTATTCTATATTGAACCTGAAAAAGTAAAGTATGAACATAAGTTAATGCGTTTACATTTGATACAAATTTTGGAAGATAATGTTATTGAACATTTTCCTCAGGATTCGCAATGTGCTAATCCTCAAAAAGTACTTACATTAGCAGTAATAAGAGATAGAGAGGCTAAAGCGACTGCTCAACGTATGGGGACGGCGAGATGACAAGCTCAGCGCAGAGGGCAGCACCGAGATTGGAGACGTGTCATACTGTTTACGTTTAATGTGGAGAGTTTAATGAGTGGAGAGATTTGGAGAATAGTGATTGTGTAGATTAATACAAAAATCAAGAATGGATTTTTCTAAAATGAAAATCGCAGAATTGAAGGAAGAATTGAGGAAGAGGGGAGCACCTTTGAGAGGAAGAAAGACTGAACTTGTAGAAAGGTATGTATAACGTTTCGTTTGTCAAGTTATTATTATTTTAATGAAAGGTGGTCAAAAAGAAGCATTATCTCGATATAAAGATATATATTTACAGTCTTCAACTATAAACCTTAATTAACTGTTTGTAAGTCATAAAGGTTTGAGGTTAGAATAATGTTACTATGCAAACTGTCATTAATCTCTATTTCTCCAGGTTGACAGCATATGTAAACAATAACAATTTTAATATTGAAGTCAATTTAGATCCAGTCCTTCCCCAGTTTGATCTTCCTCCGGACGAACAATTTAAGGATATAAATGCTAATTCAACTTTACCAAAGATCAGCAAGCTTCATATTAATCTTTATACAAGCAGGTAACTTGCATTCTGCACTTGTATGAGGTAAAAGTATTTCTACACTTGTTTATTATCCATATTTTTTGTTCTCAGGTTTGAGAAAAAGGATGATATGGGTGAGGCCATGTACAAGGATAAGTTTTTAGAATATGTCAGATGCTGCAAGAGGGATGACATTTTCTTCTTTAAAGGACTGGTACATGCCCAGATGTACAAAAAAGTGACCTACAACGTGTATCTCAAGATTACAAATGAAGCTGTAATAGAAGCCAGTCATTGCGAATGTGCTGCAGGAGAAGGAGGCTCAGCTCACTGCAAACATGTTATTGTGTTGCTCCTTGGAATTGAACAAATGGTACATGAAGGTAATATAATATTGAGACAGGCATGTACTCAACAGTTACAAACTTTCCATAAACCAAAGAAGAAGTACCAAGGCACTCCATTGAAAGCTGCTTCCCTGAAAAGTAACCATTCATCCACTCAGTTTGATCCCAGACCTCCGAAATACAGGGAGAGATGTAGCAAAGAAAGACTTCATAATTTGTGTGCATCATTCAATTCAAGCATGCCTTTCAAGCACCTTCTTGTTCCCGCAAATTCCTATGGCGTGGAATTGGATCATACATATTCACGAGTGAATCCTAAAAATAAACTGCTTCAATCCATGCTCCTTCTTGATGTGGCAGATGAAGATGTGGTAAAAATAGAGATAGAAACTCGTGGTCAGTCTAATAATCCTCTGTGGTTTACTCGTAGGAAGGTTCGTATGACAGCTAGTCACTTTAAAGATTGCTGTATGGCTAAAACGGAAGAGGCTGCGAGATCACTTGCTTTAAGACTGCTGAATTCAAAGAAAATACACAGTGCGGCAATGGATCATGGTATCATTAATGAAGAGGTTGCCATCTGTAAATATATTGAATATACTGGAAATAAATTTAAGGTAGAAGAGTCAGGGTTAATTGTGTCAAAGAAACGCCCATATTTAGCTGTTTCGCCAGATAGATTGTTGGGACAAAATGATCTAATTGAAGTAAAATGCCCATACTCCTCACGTAACAGTGTGATAAATCCAGTTACTGTGCCATATTTGTACTTTGATGAAAAAGGTTCTCTATGTTTGAAACCTGACCATCAATATATGTACCAAATTCAAGGTCAGTTATTAGTTGCAAAAAAAAAAGTTTGTTACCTGGTAGTTTATACCTATTGTGATTTAAAGATAATATCAATTGAACAAGATCCTACTTTTATTAGTGAAATGTTATCTAAACTTGATCTGTTTTATGAGAAGTATTTTCTTACAGCTCTTTTAGATAAGTATTATTACAGGAATTACTCAGAGTATATACTTAAATTTTGACTGAAGCAACTAAATATCTCATATATTTTGTGGAGACAAAAATGTTTAAAAAACAGTATTTTATTTTTAATTTTTGATCTACCGGCATTAAGCCATGTTTTACAGATTTATGCATTATGCTAGTTACTTTTAAAATTATAATTTTTTTACATAAAGTCAATTAAAAATGAATATGATACGACAGACATGTAAAGAAGAAAATTGCAAGTTTAGTTGTTTTTAATACTGTATCTACAGAGAGAGATGCTATATATAATTATTTGTTATTATATCTATGAAAGTATTATTGTATATTTTATTCTACGTTGTCTTTTTTTATGTCTCAAATGTTTTGTATTTTATATAGGTTCATAGAATGTTCTGTGATGTAGCTATATTGTTTTATTGTAAATTGTATAGCAATAAGTGATTTTAATGCAGGCCTTTTCGGTATTGGATTGTATGTTCAAGTGTAACTATGCTAAAAAAAAAAACAGTTTGCATTGCATTCATTTTGTATTTTATTTAGTTTAGCATCTGATCAATCAATTTGTCAATCAAATGATTACTATTTTAAACAAGAGTACAGAAAATTCCTGTGCAACATACCCAAAATCCTTTTTTAAATAGATATCCTTTTTCAAACCTTACGCATCTGCACTTACAATATTTTCTCGAAAATTACAAAGAATACAGCACACATAGAAAATTTCACTTCCTAAAGTTACATAGCAAACAGGAAGTTCAGTTTTCAAAATTTTGTACGTCTTTGTTAAGCCTATGAGTCTCTCTATGTGGACTCTTTTGCTGGCAAGTTTGCGATCTTTAAGAAGAGTCATGCCTGGTAACTGAGTCCTGCCCTTTAGAAAAGCTGGTATATTTATTGATACTTGTCTTGGAGCAAACAAATCTTGAACTATAAATCCACGATCAGCCATTACAGAGTCACCAGGATCACACTTCTTAATAAGATCACTTCTTTCAACTATCGCTTTATCACTCACTGACCCCGCATAAGCTGGCGAAATATGGGAAATAAGTCCACTAGGCGTTGCACCAACTAATACTTTCAATGTGGTTTTGTTCTTGTATGTGCTAAAGGTTGCTTGCTTAAATGTAGGATTTGTAGGAGCAGCGATAGGAAATTCTGTTCCATCTACTATAACCCTAGTTGAAGGATACATCTGTTTAAATTCTGAGGGCATATAATACAGTATGAGATCCTTGCTAGGCCACATGTCTATTTCAGACCACTGACAATACATAAAATATATCCATGTGATAACAATATTCTGAATTGTCTTTTTGCTGACATCAAACATGTAAGCTAAACCTAAATCAGGTATGGCTCTCCTCAACTTAATGAGAGTTATAAAAAATTGATCCTCAACACTAATATTTGATACCGTATCATAGCGGTACTTTAGCTCATTAACTGCTGGCCCTAAACTATATAAAACTAATTTGAACTTCTCTAAGGATTCAAGACCAGTATAGTACATCACACCGTCTGGATTGTTACCAAATGTGCCTATAGTAAAAGTACTCTTCAAGAAGGTTTGAGTGGCAGCGTTAGCAAAAGTTTTATTTTGAGAAAGTTTAGCTTTTGCTTTAGGACAGGATGCTCTTTCTTCGATGCTTTGATTGACACTTGCGTTACATAAGTTTGAGGTACTTCTCACTTCAATTTCACAACCGATAGGGATGTCAATTATGTAATGATTAGTGTTTTCACTAGACAGAGAGAGAACTGGTTCCATAAGCTTGTCACTTTCTTCAACATCAATAGCTGGACATGAATCGAAAATGGGGCTCTTAACCATCAGCCTGTTCTGGTTCAGTTTCAGCTCTCTTTGCTTCTGTCGTGTGGAACGAGCATCTTGCGAAATGTCCAATTTTTTTTCCATGAAAATATGGATGGCACTGCATCTTTCTTCAAAATGTTTTCCACTAGTGTAATACCTGCGGAAAAAATATAATATTATATATAACAGGTTATGTAGCACTGTTGCTTCCGCCAACTCTGTATAATAAAGAAGCTAATCACACTAAAAAATAATAAATAAAAACATATGTTTTATTATATGTCTATTAATTTTATTATAAACTCACCAGTTTCAAAGCCGGTAGTAACATAATCCTCAGGTCTAAAGTGGTTTGTGCACAGTCGCGAATTTGTATTTGGACAAAAATCCTTGCGTTTTATAGCAGTGATCCACCGTTTTTTCATTATCTTGTCCCTCGGGAACCGATGCCCTCCCTTATTTTTACATCCATATGCCACACACATTCCCGGCATGTTAAAAAATTCCGAAATATTCACGTTTATGTACACAGCTTTTTTCTCGCTAACGATATGCTCGGTACTCTGTGACAGCTCGGTGCGTCTCTAATTTCGCTAACGCCCCTAGCGGCTAAGAGTGGCTCGCGCCGTTCCCATAAAGAGACATTTTCAAAGAAATTGCGCTAAAAAACGTCGTGCAGAGGAACAGAATTCAGAAAATCGCCCTACAAAGCAACAGCGATGCGAACAGAATTTACCAAATAATCGTGCTCAAGATTCGCAATGTGGTATTTCTCAAAAAGTACTTCCATTAGCGGTAATAAAGGCGGCAGAGATTGAAGCGATTGTTCAAAGTACAAAGACACATTTTGAAAGTAATTATGCTACAAAACCTCCTGCAGAGGAACAGGATATAGACAATCGCGCTACAAAGCGACAGCGATCCATACTCAAACGAATAAAGTTATTCAACGAATTCAACGAATAAAGTTATTTTAAGGCCTACAGAAAAAGATATAATTACTCAAGGTCAATGGATTACGGACGATCATATGGATCATTTCTATACACTTTTACGAAGTTGTTCAGATTATGAACCTGTCGGAACATGGCGAATCCAATTGCCTCAATTTATTCCACATATGTCAGAAGATAGAAAACATATACAAATATTGCACAGTTCGTCAGCTCCATTAAAGTGTACAGATCCCAAAAATAAAAATATTAATGGACATTGGGTATGCAGCTACTACGATACAAAAAATATATATATCTATGATTCATAAATAAATAAAAAAGGATTGCACGAACATCATAAGGTATTCTTGAAAGGATTATTTCCAACATACGACTTTGAGAAATATCCTGTCAAATTTCTTACTGTGCAATATCAACCGAACTATTGTAACCGGGCACGTTAGGTCACGCGTGATACGACTCATTCATCAATATCTCCGAAAGTGTTGAAAATTCGTGAAACACGGTCGCCACTCGATTTTACCCGTTAAACCGAGAAAGGTAAGTATACAACTAACCGTATCTGTCGACTAATTCCCCTTTTTCTTTGTTTCAGGTGCTCCGGACTGCTGCTGCCGCTGGCCGCTCTCACTCGTCGTCGCTGGATCTTCAACGTGGAAGCCGCTTCTACCAACGATGAATGGACCTCGCTCGCATCGGATGGACCCTCAGGATCGTCGCAGAATCTCAGGTAAGTATCGTATAACGTAAGCTTGTCTCGCAAGCTAAGTGCATTTACTCGCACTGGATTTCTTTATTTCGCAGGAATATCGCATCTACGAAGTATCTCCCGCTTGGAAGGTGACTCAGGATCGGTCACAGGATATCGTCGAATAAATTTGTACACTCAGGATATCACTTTTAATAACATTATATTTATTCATGTATATTTGAATAAACAGTCATTACATTTCGATTCACAGTGATTTTCCTATCACCCGCGGTATCGCGTCGTGATCGTTAGTTACAGTTCGCTCGTGGCGCATAAATCGCGTTAACTCGGAATAAATCGTCCAACTATCCGCAACACGGGTATCATCGGTTGTCACGAGAATACGCAGTATCCTCCCGTATGACTGTCCTTGGTTTCGTACACGGATGTCGAAATCGGAAAATTTCACAAGTGTCGCTCGCACACACGATTCGCGAATAATTGTCGGATATCGCACGGTATGTCGGATCCGCGGTTGTATCGAGAGTCGTGTCATATACGATGAACGCTCTCCCGTCAGTCACTTATACTCGTTTCGCGTATATCTCGCACAATTTCGTAACGTCGCGAAATTCTATAATGTTCGCGGTTGTCCGGATATCGCTCCGTACGCGGGATCACCGGTTGTTACGAGAGCTATAACGGATACGTGTTGTCGGTACCAGCTCTCTCGATAGACTCCCTTATTGTAACGCATATATCGCGCACAAATTTTATAAGTGTCGGAAATATCATATTTCGCAACACATCGGATATCGCTCCGTATGCGGGATCACCGGTTGTAATCAGAGACGTGTTAACAGCTCGCGCTCTGCCGATAGACTCCCTTATTGTAACGCACATATCGCGCACAAATTTTATAAGTGTCGGAAATATCACTTATTTAGCGACACATCGGATATCGCTCCGTACGCGGGATCACCGGTTGTAATCAGAGACGTGTTAACAGCTCGCGCTCTGCCGATAGACTCCTTTATTGTAACGCACATATCGCGCACAAATTTTATGAGTGTCGGAAATATCACTTATTTCGCGACACATCGGATATCGCTCCGTACGCGGGATCACCGATTGTAATCAGAGACGTGTTAACAGCTCGCGCTCTGCCGATAGACTCCTCGAGTGTTCGCTGGTCGATGGGCGCGACCCCCTCCTAGTGGGTCCCCCCACTCTTGTTATTGCATCAGCCGTGACGTAGACATCGCCTGATCGTAACTACGCATCGGATAAACAGGTTCGACAAACACTTAGGAATTTTGTTTGTCCGCTCGCTATGTTTCTCGCTCACCGGAAACTGTCTATTGGACCGCTCAAACTTGTAATTTAATTCGATTTTACGCGTTATACCCGAATATCGGATTATATATGAATTTTCTAATCTAGGTTACGCAGATCGCTCAGGCTTTGCATCTACGCTGATGACTGTTCGCTGATTATGGATATATACGCATTTTTCAGCTCGGACATGTGTGCCATGTTTTTCGCGGCATCGTCGTCGGATTCGCACGGGACCGCGATATTAGCGTTACTCGGCACCTAATTATGCCCCTCGATATAATTTTTATTAACATCATAACGGTTTGCCATGATTTTCGGGCACAATCGACGGATCGCTACGGGATTACGTTATTGGCACTCGCAATGGGCTCGAAAAGGCATCCCTGGTGGTCCGTTCCCCGTAGATGGTCCTGGAGTCGAACTTCCGGCACATTCGTCGGAGGTCGACGGGAGTCGGTGCGCTGCACTCCTGGTGACCCGTAGAGATGTGCGCACACGGTTGTTCCAGGGGAAGGTGTCCGTAGTGGGTGTTTCCGGCACCCAGGTCGGATCAGGGCGAAAGTCGCTAGTTATGCTATTTAGGACCTCCGCAGGCCATTCCCGATGGCCATTTGGACGTACAAGGTGTGTGCCAAGATTTTCCGGCACATGACGCAAAATTCTAATTGACCATCGAATATCCCTTGATTAGCATCCTATTAACGCGTTAACGACGTTAGTTTGCTCGGATTATGCATGTGCCATGATATCCCGGTACAAGCCTTCAACTCGCTCGTAATTACCATCGCGGTGTTCGATGACGTCATCGTGACGCTCATGAGTCTCCTCGCCGCGATATACTCCACGTGACGTGTCTTCTCGGCACGATGCATCTATTCGGCTGCAGCACGCTCGGACGCGTGTAAAAGTACGCGCTGACGCGCGATAACGCTGAATCATGGGGCTATCCCCTTATATCGTACATAACATTGAGTCGTCTGGACGACTCTGATCAACTCTCGGATCGTATCAATTTACATACGTGACGGAAAATCATAAGAAATGAAAAGGAAACTTAAATATATTTTAATCGCCATGAGTGGCTTTTAATAACACACGCAAAAACATAATTTTATCCCCGCCTTAGTGAAACAAAAACATAAATATATCAACGTGCCAACGGGCACTTCTAAATCACTCGTGAAGGTGATAAACAAACAAAATAAATTATTATAACGGAATTTACGCTATCTAAGGCGGGAAAATTGCGGATGCATGTGTGAGCGCGCTCGCTCACACGCGGTGTTTGGACGCTGCTTGCGCCCAGTCGGTCAGGTCAGCCTCACCGTCGTCTCCTCCGGTCGCTGATTCTGACTGCCTCGTCCGCGGTGTTTGGACGCTGCTTGCGCCCAGTCGGTCAGGTCAGCCTCACCGTCGTCTCCTCCGGTCGCTGATTCTGACTGCTTCGTCCGCGATGCTGCCTCCGGCTGCACTATAACAATTGCGGAGTTTTTGCTATAGCTTTTGCGACTTCATTGTATTGAACTTGACGAAGAGAGATATGATCATAGAGTAATGCGTTTACATTTGTTGAAGATTTTCGAATAGAATACAATTAAGCATTTTCCTCAAGATTCACAAAGTGATGCTCAGACAGTGCTTCCATTAGCGGTAATAAAAGCGAGAGAGGTTGAAGCGCTTGCTAAACATACAAATAGACATTTTGAAAGTAATTGCGCTAAAAAACGTCCTGCAGAGAAACAGGATTCAGAAAATCGCCCTACAAAGCGACAGCGACGCAAACAGAATTTACCAAATAATCGTACTCAAGATTTACAATGCAGTAGTTCTCAAAAAGTACTTCCATTAGCGGTAATAAAAGCGACAAAGTCTGCAGAAGCGCTTGGTAAACACACAAATAGACATTTTGAAAGTAACTGTTCTAAAAAACGTCCTGCAGAGGAACAGGATTTAGAAAATCGCGCTACAAAGCGGCAGCGATTTGAACAGAATTTACCAAATAATGTTATTTCAAAGCCTAAGGAGAAAGATATAATTACTCGGGGCGAATGGCTTTGGGATGTGCATATAGATCTTTTCTATCTACTTTTGCGAAATTGTTCAGATTATACACCTGCCAATACATGTCTATTACAATTGCCTGAATTTATTCCATCTGTAACACAAGGTAAAAAACATATACAAATATTGCACAGTTCGGAAGGTCCAGTACATACAGCTGCATCAAATCCAGATGGACATTGGGTATGCAGTTATTACGATACAAAAAATATATATATCTATGACTCACAAAATAAAAAAACGTTGCACAAACATCATGAGCTATAATGTTATTGAACATTTTCCTCAGGATTTGAAATGTGCTAATCCTCAAAAAGTACTTCCGTTAGCAGTAATAAGAGCAAGAGAGACTGAAGCGGCCCGTAAACGTATAATATACCAATGTAAAAAGAAAGAAGTGGGCTATATGGAGAATTTAGAAGAGAATCGTGCTAAATGGCGATGTCAATATAAAAAGGATTTACTACAACAACGCGCACAAAAGCGTTTACGTTATACAATAAATTCTCAGCAAGAACGAGATAGGCAAAGAAAATATTCTGATCGTAAATGGCTTATTAATAAACGATATTATGAGAGAAAGACACACAAAATTCGTAGCTGTAAACAAAAATCGCGATATTGCCAAAAATATCACAAGTTTTGGTCACGAAGTTATATACAATTTCTTAATCCTGTGGCAATTGAAGACATTGAAAAGAAACTTGATATTAAAAATCCTACTGAAAGACGATTAGAAGCCGAACGAATCGTACGTTGGTGTATGCGTATTCGAGACACTTATGTCCGCGATATTTCCCAAATATTAGCTACACTTAAAAAGAAATCACAAGTATGTTTGACTCTTGCCGCTGAATGTTCTACAACTGACAATAAAAAACGTACATTATGTGGCACATCACGACATACAGCTTCGTCCGAAAATTACTTTATCGATACATATCGTAACATTACTTCATCACAACTTTTGGTCATGAACAAGAAAGGTACACTTATGAATGTATTACCTTTGCAGCAGGCTAGAGCAAAAAAATCATGGTCATGCAATGCTTTGTGTAAAATTGATCCGTTTCTAATCGATCGTTATGGAAAATTCCTTAAAACTATAAGTACATGTACTTTAAAGAAAATACCACAATTGTTACAAAATATTCATACATGTACAATAAAGAATCCGAATAGACAGGGTCACACACATGCTTGTTACATTGATGATACAACTTGCGGAGCGACATTTCTTCCTGTTCTATTATTATCACCTCATTTTCTAAAGGTGAGATTTATTAAACGTTTAGTTTATCGAATGACAAGATTACATAACAAGACGTTAAATCTGGAGAAGGCTTTAACTTCTGCTAATTTGGACACATTAAACGAAATTATAACTTTGGCACAACAACAAACAAATATGTACAAACGTCAGCAGAATTGTACTACTTTGAGTGATGATGAAATCATGTCTCGCTATAAAAATGCATTTAAGGATTTTGCTAAACGCTCCATGGACACACCTCGATATGTTTGTGCATCATGTGAGAAACTGTGTTATAAAAGAAGTGTCTTCGAATTTAATAAGATTAAAGCACAAATAGATATTCCAATTTGGAGAGATTTAATGGCGCGTTTAGAAAAACATAATATTACCCCGCAATACATATGTCGTTACTGTGACAAAAAATTCCGTGACGGATTAATGCCTGCGTATTGCGTTTTAAATGATCTATTTGTACATGATCCACCCGAAGTAATATCATGTCTTAACGAGTATGAAAAAATTCTTATACAAAGAGCTAAAGCTTTTAACACTGTCGTTTCAATGAAACCGGTTAGTAAGAAAAAATTTCCTCACAGACAAATGGTACAAGTAAAGTAAAAGGTAGAACGTTTCATTTACCGTTACCTTTACAAGAGACATAGAACAAAATCTGTTCTGATAAGGATCCAATTAATACCAATCATGAACTGTACTTTGTACGTGTTAGAAATGTTTCGACAAAATCAAAAATTATCTGGGAACAAATGGTAGACGTTAAGAAGGTTTTTGACGCTTTAGTGTGGTTAAAAGAACATAATCCTTTATATTCTCATATTGTATTGCCAGATACTTATAATAATTTTTCTTTACATACATTATTAAAAAATCCAGAGTATGAAATACAGAAGACAGATGAAAATGCTAGTAAATCTGATTCGGATGACGAACACGAATCGAGTCCAAAAAGTCCAATGCAAGAAACAGAAAACAACGTAGACGCTACTTTAAATAATCAGCGTAAGGCAATGATAACTCAGGTTCTTGACGAAAATAATAATTATTACGAGCAATATACCATTTATCGTTTATATGAAAAAAAATCATGCCAAAGTGATACCGCCTTATATCAAATGTTAAAAATTGACGATTTGCCTTTGGACAATCGTGAGAAATTTTTAGATCTATTGTGTTTTCCAGATTTATATCCTCTTGGTGTTAATGGACAACACCAAACTAGACAGGTTAAACTTCACGACCATAAATTTGTTAAATGTCGTTTGATGTCCAAACATCCACAATTCAGATTAAATATACAATTCTTATTTTTTTTGTTAAATCAGTTGAATTTTCGTCAATTAAAACGTGGTATTTTTCACAAACTGAATATCACTAATCGTTTTACGGCTTTAGAATATTTATAAGCAATAGAGACAGATGCATTAGAACCTAACTTGAGTACAATATTTGCCACTCTAAGAAATACGGAACAATACTGGCGTCAACCAAGAAATGATTTAAGATGTATGACGCAACATTACGGACCTGCTACATTTTTCCTAACATGGAGTCCTGCTGAATAGCTGATGGATGATTTAGCTGCATATATTCGTGAAGTAAATAAATGGCCTGACGATTCGACGCCCATTAGTGTACTAGTTGCTAGGGATCCCGTGTCGACGTCAAGGTTTCTTAATAATAAATTCAAAGCATTGCTTGATTTTATTTGTTCCAAAGATCACCCGATCGGAGAAGTAACACATTACTTCTGGCGACGAGAATACCAAGGTACAGGTATACAACATTTTCATTTATTAATTTGGATTAAAGATGCGCCAATTATCGGTGAATCCTCCGTTGAAGAGGTTTCTACATTTATTTTGCAACATATAACATGTAAAATGCCGGATCCAAAGATTTCACCATCATTATACATGCGAGTCAATACGCTTCAACGACACAAACATAACGATTATTGTCTTCGTTCTAAAAAAGTAGGACGTAAAACGACTCGTGTGTGTCGTTTCGGATTTCCTCGTCCTGTCACGGAAACGTTGATTATCAGAGATGTTATAAGTTCGATAGCAGGTAGGAAACGATTGAAACATAGAAGTAGGCTTTATGATCTTCCTCGAACAGATGCTGAGAGAAACATAAATGATTATAATGCTGTCCTTCCCTTGCAACCATCTCCGATAGAAAACGATTAAAAACGGCTATATCTGTATCGTTTTTAATCGTATCTTATCGGTTCTATCGTTGCATATTCAGAAGACAGATAAAACATTAATCGAATCAAATCGGTTTCTATCGTTTTAGATCCGAATAAGAAAATAACTATACAAATTTTATAGTTATGAATCGTTTTCTATATGTACAATTATTGCCCATCTGAATCAATCGTATATACACGATATAACATATATCGTTATTTATGGTAATAATTTTACCGCATGCATTAATACGGATATATAAGAATAAAATGATAGACATCTCATTGATATTTATATGACTTAACCGAACCGATACATCTATCGTTTCTTATCAAAATTTTCTGACATACAACTTATCATCTTCTTTACGGCAGCAAATCGGTTCGTTTTCTATCGTATATCAATAATATAAATTGAATCGTTTGAAAACCTTCTACTTTGTATATGTTTTTATAGGGTTAAAACGATAGACATCTCGTCGATATTTATACAACTTAACCGAACCGATACATCTATCGTTTCTTATCAGGATTTTCCGACAAACAACTTATCATCTTCTTTACGGCAGAAAATCGGTTCGTTTTTTATCGTATATCAATGATATAAATTGAATCGTTTGAAAGCCTTCTACTTTGCATATGTCTTTATAAGGTTAAAACGATAAACATTTTGTCGATATTTATAGGACTTAACCAAACCGACACATCTATCGTTTCTTATCAGAATTTTCCAACAGACAACTTATCATCTTCTGTACGGCAGCAAATCGGTTCGTTTTCTATCGTATATCAATGATATAAATTGAATCGTTTGAAAGCCTTCTATTTTACATATGTTTTTATAAGGTTAAAACGATAGACATCGCGTCGATATTTATACGACTTAACCGAACCGATACATCTATCGTTTCTTATAAGAATTTCCCGACAGACAACTTATCATCTTCTGTACGGCAGCTAATCGGTTCGTTTTCTATCGTATATCAATGATATAAATTGAATCGTTTGAAAGCCAAGTATCCCAGAATCTCAAGCCAGAATCCCAAGTATTTTGTAACGTGAGTTTCTAATAGAATATAGTAAATAAACTCCTTACAGAAAAGTATTACTGGTTGGTCAGTAATTTATTACTGAGTCTAGGGATTTTTTACTGGCGATTAGTATTTTATTCTTGTATTTTTAGTCAGTAGTTTAACTACTGGCAAATGAGTAATATCTAGTAGTATTAGTAGTTCTTCCGGGATTCGAAGTACTGATACAAGTACTTCAGTATTAGAGATTCTAGTAGTTGAGCTTAGACGTGAAGTACTGATAGAATGAGTAAGTAGTTTTCCTAGTAATTCATTACTTGGTCTAGTACTTAAGTACTGGTATAGATGAGATTCAACACTGGGGCGGCAAACGCCTGAAGTACTGAATTCATATAATTCATTTAAGGTGGTTCATGCATTTAGGTCATATGTAGTTAGCCCGGAAAATGTGATATGAAATGAAAGGTTAACGTTCCTAGAGTGTGTCTGTAAAATTTCGGATTTTTTAACCGATTGGTTCCGGAGATATATGTCCGTAAACTTTGCCAATTTAATGCGGTGGGGGTAGACCCTATGCGAAAAACGAGGCAAAAGCGCTTATGCTGCAAAAATTGCAATACTTCAAATGTACTTGAACGAACCAAAAACTGACGAAACGATGCAATAAACATTTTGTAAGATACTGGACGAAAGCCCGAGTTCATTGACCGAACCATATAATAATAAAACGTAATTTTCGATTGACTAAATCGATAACACGGAACTGATGGCTGGACTCGAGCGGCACTAGCGGCAGCTTCACAACGTCGCACGTGTCAGCAGATGCGTAAGGCGCATACTTATCTCAAAACTTTCAACGTTTACCACGTTTGTGCACGTTTGTCTCGAAACTTCCCTTACGTCGAGGCTGCTCGCTCATATTTGACAATTGTACGTAAAGGTTATATACATCGCGGCGACGAAGACTGCTTACCACGCGTGCTGCTGACTGGTCGTGTATACCGACCGTGCTCACACTCTAGTAAGAGAAGTGAATTTGTCTCAATATTTTAATTACGTAGAGGTCGTATAACATTAAAGATGTCATAAATAATAAATCTAATTATATGCTGATTTTCACGGACAAAAATCACACTTATTTATCACTAATAAAAATAGTTGCCTATTTGACTTGCAAGTACTGCATGAACCACCTTAAGGATCGACAGGAGTTATTTATTACTAGAATCGTAAAATCCGTATTATGGCATAAATTATTCACTTACAATAATGGTTTAAAAAAACATTTATTTAACATTCAACATTTATTCAACATTAATTTAATATTTGTGTTATATTGATTAATTATTTGCAATAATGATTTTAAAAAAAATTTATTTAACATTTATTCAACATTAATTTAATATTTATTTTATATTAATTTATATTCATTTGCAATAATAATTTGAAAAAACATGTATTTAACATTTATTAAACATTATTTGATATTTATTTTACATAAATTATTCAAACACGATGAAACACATTTACTTCGCCAGCGTATAAGAAATTTAATTTGATAAATTATTCATTTACAATAATGATTTTAAAAAACATTTATTTAACATTTATTTGGCAATAATATAATATTTATGTAATATTGATTATTTATTTGTAACAATAATTTGAAAAAACATTTATTTAACATTTATTTGACATTAATTTAATATTTATTTTATATTAATTACTTATTTGCAATAATGATTTAAAGAAAACGTATATTTAACATTTATTTGACATTAATTTAATATTTATTTTACAATAATTATTTATTTACTATAATAATTTTAAAAAACATTTATTTAATATTAATATTTACTTAAAATATTATTTAACAATAACTATTTAATTAGAAGAAATTATCATTTCTCTGTTATCTCGTTTTGCTCTATAAATTATGTGGCGGTGGGGGCCTATTGCACAATAATTTACAAGTTAATAATATTAGTGAAAGAGCTTTGTTTTTCACTAATATTATTAATTGGAAATTATTGTGCAATAGGCCCTTGCTGTCCGCTATGAACATACGACGGAGACCGTGCGGCGCGGCACGACAGCGCGGGCTTGCGCGCCGGGAATAGTACGGCTCGCGCTCAATATGCGGCGCATCGCCGAGCCCGTAACCCGTATTCAAGATTCAACATCGATCCCTATATATAGAGAGACGTCTTCGCGAGGTTTTTCAGCGTTTGCAGGATCGCCAGTCAGAGCGTGCTCACTCTCCGGGCCTCTGATAAGTGATGTAACCTTTTGAGGAGTATGCTTTCTTGCGGCCTCCGTTCATACCTGCATTAAAACCGATTATAAATAATATCATGTTCTGTAAAGTTTCATGACTATTTAATATGTATCTTGTAATTCAGTACTTTTCACAGCAAGTAGTTTCAGTAATTTTTCACCAGTACTCAATATCCAGTAATTCAAAACTAAGCATCAGTAGTTCTGTGTAATAAATTACTCCCAGTAATCCAGTACTGCCCAGTATTTCTGAAGTACCGGCCAAAATATTACTGCCAGTATTTACAATAATTTATTACCAAGTACTTTTAGAGCTTTTTTTCTGTAAGGGACGATTCACTAACCATATTAAAAACGATAGAAACTGATGTATAGCTGATAAGACATTTACGATAGGATCCCAAGTATTTTGTAACGTGAGTTTCTGATAGAGTACCGTAAATAAACGATTCACTAAGCATATTAAAAACAATAAAAACTGATGTATAGCTGATAAGACATTTACGATAGGATCCCAAGTATTTTGTAACGTGAGTTTCTGATAGAGTACCGTAAATAAACGATTCACTAACCGTATTAAACACGATAAGAAATTTTTTATCGTTTTCTATCGGAGATGGTTACAAGGAATTCTTACTGCAGTGGAATGAAATGACGATATACAATATATTGGTGAAAAATCCACGTTGCTTACTTGGTATATTACTAAGAACATAAATAAAGCAGCAAAAAGTGAAATATCTGATGCTATCGGCCTTGATAGTAAAAATGAGAAAAAGGAATCATTGCATAGAAAAATTTGAAAATTAGCTATGCGAGGCATTACTAATAGGGAATGTGGAGCTCTTGAAGGTGCTGATGGATTGCTAGGTATTCCTTTACATGGGACTGATCGAAATACGACTTTTAGATGGTTAAGTGTTAATCAGATACGACACAGAATTAAAGTGAAAGGCTATAAGGAAATTGAAGCTCTTGACGGAGATTCTACAGATATATTTTTTCCATCTATAATAGATGATCATTATCCACAGAGACCGGAAGAATTGGAATCCATGTCTTTGTATGAATATGCACAATGGTATGAGATTTAAAAAATCAAACCAAAAGGTAAAAATATTGAATGCTACAAGATGAAGAATGGTTATTGTCTGAAACGGCGACAGCGTGGACATCTTATTAATCACTATAGATTCAATGTCAATACGCAGCCAAAAAATTATTTCTTTTTATTACTGCTCATGTTTAAACCGTGGTGGAAAATAGAAAATCTTAAAGATGGATGTGATACTTATGCAGAATCATTTCACAAGGGAAAGTTACATCTTGAGAAAGCATTGCAGTATCATGAAAAATTAGAGGAATTGCAAAAAGCATTTGAAACTGCGGAGGAATTAGTTCAACATTTAGATGAGTTGGAAAAACAGCATGAGTCTCAAGATGATCCTGATAATATAATAGGTGTTCAAAATATTGAGGCTGGTGAAGCGATGCAAGATTTTAAGGATCTTGGTGACAAATTAGATCAGGAAATCGATGTATCTGAAATGATTTCAAAGCTGAACGCAGATCAAAGAAGAGTATTTGATAGAGTCATCAACGCCATAACATCGTCGGATATCGACAACACCATAACATCGTCGGATAATTATAAACCATTACGATTATACGTTAGTGGAGAAGGAGGTACTGGTAAAAGTTTCTTAATTAAAACAATAGTATGCTGGATAAAACAAAATCGCAACAAAAATACTGCTGTAGCAGCACCTACTGGAATAGCAGCGTTTAATATCAATGGTTTGACAGTTCGTAGATTGCTGCAGTTACCTGTTGAACATGGTCAGACTCCCAAGTATAAACAATTAGCTCCACACGTTTTGAAATTTTTACGGGCAGATCTCAAAGATGTTATTCTTATTATAATTGATGAAGTGTCAATGATATCTAATTTAACTTTGATGTATATAAACTTGCGTCTATGTGAAATATTTGATACCTTTGACGAGGCTTCGTTTGGTCAAAAACATATTCTTTTATTTGGAGATCTGTTTCAATTACCTCCTGTACGTGAAGATTTTGTCTTTGTTCCATTATCAAACGATGAACTTGCTAAATATATTGGCAGTATGGGGAGAACTACAAAAGACACCTTGTGGAACGAATTTCAATATGATGAATTGACGATCAACATGCGCCAGCAAGGAGACGGATTTTATCGTGAATTACTCTCGAGAGTTCGTATTGGTTTATTGACAAAATCTGATTTTGAGATTCTTGAGAAAAGAAAAATATCTTTCAAAGGTGAGCCTTTCGAAACA
Organism: Leptothorax acervorum; assembly: GCA_035220615.1. Lineage (NCBI taxonomy): Eukaryota > Metazoa > Arthropoda > Insecta > Hymenoptera > Formicidae > Leptothorax > Leptothorax acervorum. The sequence continues at coordinate 74,776 of JASTWQ010000291.1, forward strand.
AGATTATACGAATTGTGTGATTTTATTGATAATTTGCCGTCTGATACCGTTTGTTTACTGCCTACTCGTCATATGTGCGATGTTCTTAACACTGCAATGTTAAGTCGTATTGCTTCAAGAGAAATATTATTAATTGCTGAAGATACGTTGGAATGTAGACATAAATCTGTTAGAGAAAGAGTAGCAAAGAAATTGACGGATAATGAGGATAATAATACTACAACAGCTGGGTTTTCAAAACAAATTACAATTAAAATTGGAGCGAAAGTTATGATAAGACGCAATATTGATGCCAGTTTGGGTCTTGTAAATGGTACAATTGGTATAGTTATTTCTGTTGTGCAGGATATATCTACTGGTTATGTAGAAAAGATTAAACTTCTTTTACCGTCTGGTTTGGAGTATTTTATTGAAAGAGAAAGTGTCAAGTTTCAAGTATTGGATGTATCCGATACAGCATATGTTATCAGAAAACAATTTCCCATAACACCGAGTTATGGCATAACCGTTCATAAAAGCCAAGGATTAAGCTTGCAAAACGCTATTATGGATATAGGTAATTCTGTATTTAGTTGTGGTCAGGTATATGTTGCGTTGTCCCGAGTAACATCTCTGGATGGATTGCATTTAATTAACTTTGATCCTTCATCTGTAACAGCAAGTGAAAGAGCTATTATCGAATATTATCGGCTAAAACAAAAATTTCTGCCACAAGCACAAACGATTATTATTTCAAAAAAACGTTTCCGAAAAGTAAAAGATATTCTGTGGACATTGTCGAAAATAATCAGTTTTGTTCAAGAGTCAGATCAACAAGCTGGACAGAGTACTGATTTGCAAAAAAATTGTGGAAAAAAAGATACCTACTTTGCAAAATGAAGATAAAGTTTCATGCTACGCAAATTCAGTACTACAATGTTTCTTTCAGTCAAGTATTATTAGGAAAGTGTTGCTTAAAGTTGATACGGATAAATTATGTATACTAGCGCATAAATATGACCAATGATTAGATATAGATAATTTGAATGCTGATAAAATACGGGCAAAGCTAGGAGAGCGTTTCACGAGTCGTGATGGTGAAGGGCCGAAAAAACGAGATGCTCTCGAATTTCTTACTGCTATTTGTACAGAATATGATTATATAAGAAATCTGGTAGAGCATCAAGTCACTTGTACAACTCGGTGCAAATCATGTGATAATACAAAAGTTACTACTAATAACAATATAGTTGTTCCAATTTCTATTAACAATTTGAAGAAGAAAAGTTATAATCTTAATGATTTAATAAAATATATTTGAGCGACTCAACTGGCCAAAATTTCTCTTTTATTATATCTCACAACGTTTCGGCCAACATCTGGCCCTTTTCAAGTGAGGGAATATAACAATAATTATTGCCAGCACTCAACGCATATACATCCCATGTCGCCTAATATAGCTCCCAAAATACATCATGCTTTATAAAGCTAAAAAGATGATTACAGAGATGTATCATAAAGACATGAAATATAGCGAAAAGGATGCCAAAAAATGACTTACATGTTTTATGCGTCGACAAAAGAAGTAAAAGATACAAATAGTCGAGAGATAGATGAAACCGAACATCTTGTCAAATGCGTCCGAACGTTACAACAGTCAGAGTCACAATAATAAAACTTAGAAAACACATCAATAAAACAATATAACGGGTTCTTAAAATAACAAGACAGCGGTCAATAAGCATAGATTAGGCAGCATTAATAACACGATCGTAAACAGCCGGTAAATTTTCGGTGTCTTTTTGAAGATTGACTGTGCGCCTGCACTTCTTAATGAAAAACATCTCCGAGATCTCTCTTTTTTTATAGTGGCTTTCTTTATATAAAATCCTCGGATTATGCCACGTGAAATCATGTTTATATGTGAGACGATGTTTGGAAACCACAAAGTGCTTGCTAACATCTTTCCTAATATCATTTTGATGTTCTTTTAAGCGTGTCTCTAGGTGCCTTTTAGTTTGCCCAATATAGCAAGAATTGCAGTTAGCACAATCAATCTTGTACACAAGTTCGGTCTGTCTGAGATACGGTAGTCTATCCTTGCCTTTCCTAATAATGCAATCTAATCTCTTTGGGACAGTAAGAAGTGTCTTAAATTTGACACCTCTCATTGTCCGGCTGACATTCGCGCTAAGGCCTCTAATATACGGGATAGTTACGAAATTTTCTAGATCCCGAGACACACCATCCTCTGTCGTCGTATCACTGACTGGGTCGTCACGTTTCCGCAATTCACCAAGTCTGACATTAATAAATTTGCCAACGACATTCCTCGGAAAACAATTATTAATTAGTATCTCCCTTACTGTTGCAATATTTGTTTTATGGAAACGAGTATCTGACAAAAGAATGGCACGGTCCACAAGATTTCGTATAATATTCACTTTATATTTGAACGGATGGTGAGAGCCCTTGTAACCATCTCCGATAGAAAACGATAAAAAGTTTCTTATCGTTTTTAATACGGTTAGTGAATCGTTTATTTACGGTACTCTATCAGAAATTCACGTTACAAAATACTTGGGATCCTATCGTAAATGTCTTATCAGCTATACATCAGTTTCTATCGTTTTTAATATGGTTAGCGAATCGTTTATTTACGGTACTCTATCAGAAACTCACGTTACAAAATACTTTGAATCTTATCGTAAATGTCTTATCAGCTGCACATCAGTTTCTATCGTTTTTAATATGGTTAGTGAATCGTCCCTTACAGAAAAAAGCACTAAAAGTACTCAGTAATAAATTATTGTAAATACTGGCAGTAATATTTTGGCCGGTACTTCAGAAATACTGGGCAGTACTGGATTACTGGGAGTAATTTATTACACAGAACTACTGATGCTTTAGTATTGAATTACTGGATATTGAGTACTGGTGAAAAATTACTGAAATTACTTGCTGTGAAAAGTACTGAATTACAGGATACATATTAAATGGTCATGAAACTTTACAGAACATGATATTATTCATAATCGGTTTTAATGCAGGTATGAACGGAGGCCGCAAGAAAGCACACTCCTCAAAAGGTTACATCACTTATCAGAGGCCCGGAGAGTGAGCACGCTCTGACTGGCGATCCTGCAAACGCTGAAAAACCTCGCGAAGACGTCTCTCTATATATAGGGATCGATGTTGAATCTTGAATACGGGTTACGGGCTCGGCGATGCGCCGCATATTGAGCGCGAGCCGTACTATTCCCGGCGCGCAAGCCCGCGCTGTCGTGCCGCGCCGCACGGTCTCCGTCGTATGTTCATAGCGGACAGCAAGGGCCTATTGCACAATAATTTCCAATTAATAATATTAGTGAAAAACAAAGCTCTTTCACTAATATTAGTAACTTGTAAATTATTGTGCAATAGGCCCCTACTGCCACATAATTTATAGAGCAAAACGAGATAACAGAAAAATGATGATTTCTTATAATTTAATAGTTATTGTTAAATAATATTTTAAGTAAATATTAATATTAAATAAATGTTTTTTTAAAATTATTATAGTAAATAAATAATTATTGTAAATATTAAATTAATGTCAAATAAATGTTAAATAAATGTTTTTTCAAATTATTGTTACAAATAAATAATCAATATTACATAAATATTATATTATTGCCGAATAAATGTTAAATAAATGTTTTTTAAAATCATTATCGTAAATGAATAATTTATCAAATTAAATTTCTTATACGCTGGCGAAGTAAATGTGTTTCATCGTGTTTGAATAACGAGATGTCTATCGTTTTAACCTTATAAAAAACATATGCAAAGTAGAAGGCTTTCAAACGATTCAATTTATATCATTGATATACGATAGAAAACGAACCGATTTGCTGCCGTACAGAAGATGATAAGTCGTATGTCGGAAAATTCTGATAAGAAACGATAGATGTATCGGTTCGGTTAAGTCATATAAATATCGATGAGATGTCTATCATTTTATTCTTATATATCCGTATTAATGCATGCGTTAAAATTATTACCATAAATAACGATATATATTATATCGTGTATATACGATTGATTCAGACGGGCAATAATTGTACATATAGAAAACGATTCATAACTATAAAATTTGTATAGTTATTTTCTTATTCGGATCTAAAACGATAGAAACCGATTCGATTCGATTAATGTTTTATCTTTCTTCTAAATATGCAACAATAGAACCGATAAGATACGATTAAAAACGATACAGATATAGCCGTTTTTAATCGTTTTCTATCGGAGATGGTTACCAGGGAGAAATAATTGATATAATGCCCGGAGAATGTGGATTTACGATACCAATTCGTCAACAGAGAGTTACCTTCCCGAAACACTGTGGTATCAAGGAAATTCAATGAACCGTGTGTTTCCAATTCATAAGTAAATTTTAGTCTTATGTGATGGTTATTAAAAGTTCATCAATCCCAGATTTCGGAACCACGGCAAAAACATCATCAACATATCTACGATAAAACCGTACATCAAAACTCAACAGTTGCAAACAATGTGTCTCGAGATCATCCATAACCATATCAGCGAGAATAGGAAATAAGGGAGATCCCATAGGGCTTCCGAAGATTTGATCATAAAATAATCCATTTTATTACTTTTTGATACTGGCGAAGAAATGTCTTAGTCATTGTCTTAATGATTTATTAAAAATTACATTTTCACATTGGTGTCAATCACATAATAAAACATGCGAACAGTGTGCAGGAAATGATATAATATTTAAAAATGAATTAACGAAATCGACGACAGAAATAGTTATCATTCATTTAATTTTGTTCTCATCACAGGATAATAAAGTAGTGAAAATATCACAGACGTTTAATTTAATTGCCATACCAACAACTACAGTATCGATAGCTAAACAGCAGTATAAAGTAATGAATGCTATATTTCATCATGGTGAATCTATTGAACAAGGTTGTTTTACAAGTATGTGTAGACCAGACATATTTTGGATTGCATTTAATGATATTGCAGTTGATGATAATGTAAAAATTATAAAAAAAGCACGATGGCCTAACGGTTCAAAAAATATTTATATATTATTTTTAAAAATAGTTGGTAAGAAATAATATATGTATATAAGCAATATTATGAAATATAGATGCACATTTCATTTTTACATTTCATTTTTACTCGAAACCACATACACCTTGTATTTTATTACATATGTATAAGAGTTATTGTTGTTACTAACTGCAACATAATTAATTTTCTATCAATAAATTGTATTTCCCTTTCATAATATTTTATTGTTCCAAGAAGATTAGCATTAATCACACTACATTACGATCATATATTTTATGTAGCAAAATATGTACAGGGTGTAAAACTAAAGATGTTACACACTATTATTTTCTAAAACTAAGCAAAATATGAAATTTTTGTTTCTTTAGAAATAATAGTCTGTAAAACCTTTATTACCTTCCCGCATATACTGTTTATAAGATGCGTATCACTAAAAAATGCGTAATATCTGGGCGAAATTACCTTTTTCAACAAAGTAAATAACACCCAAGTAATACGTAATATTTATTTTTGTATTTCGTAACATAAGCAATATCTTTAATTTTTAAATAATTAATAAAAAATCCAAATGGTAATATTACTTATCTTTGCACCTCTCGAAAAAACTAAAATGGTATGTATTTTCTATGAAGCATTAAACATGTCTCTCATTTTTTATTAATATACATATCAATGACTACATTTCAATTATAAAAGACGGAGAGGGGGTGGTGGTGGGATTTTTCCACTTTATAGCATTAGCATTAATCACGCTACATTGCGATTATATCTTATGTCGCAAAATATACACAGGATGTAAAACTAAAGGGATTATAGATTATTATTTCTAAAGAACTAAGCAAAATATTAAATTGATATTTTCTTAGAAATATAGTAGTCTGTAACACCTTCAGCTTGAACACCACATCTTGTACAGACTGTTTATAAGATATACTGTTCATATAAGATGCGTAATACTACAAAAAGGCATGATATCTGTACAAAATTACCTTTTACAAAATGGTTAAAAAAAGACACCAAGCACGCGTGGTGTACCTTTAAAAAATCGAAGTAATATATTTGTACCTCGAAAAAACCTAAGTAACAAGTGTGTTGTGCCGCTCCGTGCACAAGTATGGGGATCGTTGTTCCGTGGAGGGTCGGGAAGGAATTCACAGACTCTAATATGACTTTAGATATTCTTTAATAAATTCACTGATCTTTAAATCTTACAAAGGTCTTATATTTAATACGCGTAACAATCTGTCACTGACTCTGACTCTGAACTGCCCTTTTTGATGTCTTCTCTCCTCCTTATTTATCTCCTTTCGGTCGTCAGGCCGAATCGGTTCAGGGTCCTTGCGTGGTCAGCATTCCTCGAACCTCTCTAGGTCGTGTCGGTTCCTGGTAGAGAGTCTGGCCGCGCAGTCAGCTTTTATGCTGACTCGCGGTTTCCCGTTTAGCTCGCGACTTCCTATTGTCGTAATACTAACTGTGGTCATCGTCACGAGTTCGGATTGCAACATCCCTCCCCCTTTGGGAAGAGAGAAACTACGGTTCGGAGTTTCTCGTACTCCATTACAAGTTCCTTATTTTACCTTAATTCTATAGGGATAGTATCATTTTTATTATTTTCTTTTACATTTGAATCTTACATCTAGACGTTATTTAATATAGTATTGCGGTGTCGCTTTCTCTTTGTTTTGTTTCGCTTGCGTCGGGTGCTCTTTGGCCGCTTGCCGTGTGGTATATATGTTCTTGAATAATTCGTGGTTTGCACATAGGATTTAGATTTAGATTCATTGGTGTTCTTGGTTTATTTTTATTCTTTTTTATTATATATATTACCGCTATTGCTATAATTATGAGTATAGTTCCCGTGAAACTTGAGAGTATCGGGTATGTAGTGTATTTATGTATATCTATATCGCTCTTATCTAAATCGCTGTCAATCTCTGTCAATTGTTTGCTTAATTCCATAAGTTCTGAAGGGTTTTGTATAATTTTCCGGAATTTTGATATTTTGGTAACGTCCAGTGGTTGGTTCATCTGTTGTGCATGTCTGAACGTTACGTTGTAATCGGGCAGGCGTGTCTGTATGTACGTCGTTTTTTTACGTGTGTTTGTTCTTGCCGTCATGTCAGGAGTTACTATCTTACATTTGTCTCTTAGTGTTATTTGACCTGTCCGTTCGATTTCTATCTTTTTCATCACTTCGTCTTTACACGTTATCTCTATGGCTTGTTTAGTTTGCGTGGAATATAGCCATGAGTTCGGTTTACTTAAATCTATCCATATCGTTGTGTTAGCGTGTATGCTTCGAATACTGCAGTGGTTTAGATGTGTATCTTTAGCTACATACTAGGCGTATTAATTCTAATCGAAGTTCGATAATTTCGAAGCTTCAAAGCTTCGAAGAACTTCGAAGGAACGAAGAAATCTTCGAAGGCATGAAGTTTTGAAGGTTCGAAGGTTCGAAGGTTCGAAGCTTCGAAAGACTTTGAAGGAACGAAGTTTCGAAGGTTCGAAGCTTCGAAAGACTTCGAAGGAATCTTCAAAGGTAGGAACCTTCGAAGGTTCAAAGTTTCCAAAAATGTGTTAAATCGTAAACTATCACATTTATACCCCATATTTTTCTAGTTATTAGACATCACAGACGCGCGCTTCGCGCGCGCTATTCACCTTGACATTTCTTATTTTTAAAAATAAATTGCAACGATAACCTTCTATACAAATTATCATTTGTTAATTTTGCGATGACAGCCACTCATGCAAGGAATGGCGTACCTTCCTGGAAATTGAAAACTTTCAATATTATTTATTTCTATTTATTATGTAGGTTTAGACTTTAGAGAATGATAATTGAAACTTTTCGAACCAAAATAATTATCATTTATTAACAAAATTGAAGGCACAGTTAACAATTTCAATTATATATATGCACGTATGCAAACATCAATAATATTTATTCTGAAATATATAAATATATTATTGTAAATATTTTCTATTCTGAAAAACAAATACATTTGTAGCAACATTTTCAGTGGCCAAGCAACTTCTTTTTGGCGTGACGATGTTTCCTGCCGTTGAAAAAGTCCTTTCGGAAGCTACGGAAGTGGCAGGAATGCTCAGATATTTTTTGGCCAACTGTGCTACAAGCGGAAATCTATTTTCATAGGATTTCCACCATTCAAACGGGTCCAAATTCATGTCAATTTCTGGTTGAGCTAGATATGCCCTATACTGTTGAGCTGCCGATGAAAGCTGACTTTCGTTGTCAGTACGTTTGAAAAGAAAATCCAAAGCACTCGCTTTTTTTGGCACAATTTCATCTGTTTCTGCGATATTTACAGCTTTTAACTCTATCTCAATTGCAGTTCTAATTTTAATTTTTGCTACGGACGTCTCAAATTGCAACATTTTAAATCGTGGATCGAGGAAAGAAGCTTTTCCAGCAAGATGTATTAAGTCTGAATATTTTTCCGAAGAAAAGCGATCCGATAGCTGCATTGATAAATCTTTAATCACAGAAGAAATATTCTCGTTTTTTTCATATTTATTCGAAGCAGTGCTGAGGTGATTATCAATTAAAGTGCGGATAATTGGATTTACCATGGAAAGTGTTCCTCCTGATAGAATTGTGGTCGCGACTTCTAAAGGTTTCAAAACCTCCACCAGAGCCTCTAATATATTCCAGTCTCTTTCAAAAATTTCCAAAGCTTGTGCCTGTTTTTGACTTGTGACGGATCTATCTGCAAGAACATTCATTATAGCATTGCGATTTCCAATGAGCCTTTCAGCCATCTGTAGATCTGTATTCCAGCGAGTACATACGCTTTGTATTAGTTTCAATTTTGGCAAGCCAAGTTGTTCTTGTTTTTGCTCAAGACTTTTTGAAGCTACTGTAGAATGCCGGAAATGAGAAACAATTTTAGTTGCCTTATTTAATGTATCAGATACTTCTCCTTGTTTAAGTGCATGCTGCACTGCTAAATGAATTTTGTGAGCAGCACAAGTTACGTCGTTCGAGACATTAGGCATCATCTGCACAGCTTTCGTGATATTACTGGCATTATCGTTTGCGATGGCAACTATTTTCTCGTTGATTTCGAACTGGACCATCACATTGTATAATCTGTCTGCCAGATTTTCAGCATTGTGGCGTTCTTCAAGCTCTTCTGTACAAAGAGACAAAATGTGCGGTATCCAATCGTCATCAATTATATGAGCGTTAACGCTCATGTATCCTTCTTGTGATCTCGAGGTCCAACAATCCGTGTCTATAGAAACATATTGCACTCCGGAGAACATTCTCTGCATTTTTACTTTCAATTCGTCTTCCAAAACGCGTAGTCGACGAATTATTGTTTGGCTGCATGGACAGTTGTAGTTTGGTTCTAGTTCCTTCATAAAATCTTTGAAAGAAGAACTGGAAACAAAATTATATGGTAATCGACTGCATGCAACCAATTTCGTCACAGCTTGCGTTATTCTCTCACTACGTTCTTTGCTAATTGATCCCGATTTTTTTGAGCGCACTGACGATATACGAGCTCGTTTTATTGGTATTGTTAATACATTGTTATTTTCTCCAGAACTTTCTTGTAGCTGCGTATCTTCTGTACTATTCGTTGTTTGAGAAATATTTGATTCCTGATGTACTAATCTGGAAACCATAGAAGAGTTTGCTGAATATTACATTGCTTTTCAAAAAGTATTGAAAATATTGCTATTTAAAAAATTTAATAAAACTGAATTTTTTACCTTTTATATTTTTTTCAAATAAATTATTAATTGATCTCAAAGAGACTAAGATATTTATAAATATCAATTTAATAATTATAATAATTTAATAATTCATTGAATTTGTAAATTAATAATTTCACATTAAATTTAAACTTTACGGCTGTACTTCCGAAAACGTCCGTGCTCTGATTTAGGTGAAACTTTGTGAATAGGTTCCTTTTAAATAAAAAAAACATGTACCAAAAGGATTTTTTGCGACTCCAAAGTTTAGCAACTTTTTAAACATTTTTAACTTGCTGCCTCCGCGCATATATTTTCCACGCGAAACGAGATGCCACATAAGTTTACAATTTTCTACGCGTGGAAAACCCACGCATGTATTTTGAAGGCACACTATGTGTCTAGTTTAACAATAGTGGAGCCCCCCGCAGGGGGGCAGAACCTACTGCCTTCACGCATACACTTTCCACGCGAAACAAGGTGTCACGAGACTCACGAGGTGCCACTTTTCAATATCTTAACTATTCTCTGCTATAACAAATTATTTCTGTTACAGATATTAAATATTTTTACACAATGCAACTTTTCATACGAAGCGACGAAAGAAGAAAAAACGGGTTTTTAACTTTTCACGCGAACCGTGGTTTACTCCCTGCTTGCGGGGGAGGGGGGATAGCCCCTCTTCCGCCTACGTGTGTACTGTTTCTCTCTCTCTCTTTCTCTCTCTCTCTCTTTCTCTCTCTCTCTCTTTCTCTCTCTCTCTCTCTCTCTCTCTCTCTCTCTCTCTCTCACTGCTAATTCTGTGTATATTATTATACTATGTGATAGATCATATAAATTGTTATCTCAAAAACTATGCATCGTAGTTTACAACGTTTCTGATTTTCTGAAGTTTCGCCAATGATGTTTATGTTATGACTTTGACGGGTATGACTTTATGGTTGTTTACATTACTTGAGAGCTGTTTTGGTGTGTTTCGCGTGGAAAATGTATGTGCGGAGGTAGCAAGTTAAAAATGTTAAAAAAGTTGCTATAAACTTTGGAGCCGCAAAAATCCTTTTGGTATATGTCTTTTTTATCTAAAAAGAACCTATTCACAAAGTTTCATCTAAATCGGAGCACGGACGTTTTCGAAAGTTTCGCTAATAAATGAATAAGAATTAAATAATAAAATTTCTTAGTATAACAGTTTATTTACTCTATACTGTCATCGTGCAGACGTTTTATCGCTTCGGTTAATGGACGGCTAATTGAATGAACATTCGTTAAATGTTCAATCAATGTTGAAGTAGATCCGTGAGTTTGCAGCACCGAATCGCAAATTAGGCACGTTGCCGATTTTCCATCTGCAGCTTTATCACAATGTGCCCATACCCAACTCCTTTTCATGTTTAAATTTCCTAAAATATTTGATACAGAATCGAATAAAAATATATTCAATATATCCATCAAGTAGGGGAGAGTGAGGTAATTGCGATATTGCGAACACCTAAGGGAAAAGTTAATTAAAATCGACGATTATTTATCAATTATAGGAGTCTTTATTTTAAATAATACTCCAATTATTTGGCTCCAAAGTTTAAACTACAATAATAAATATTTATAAATTATAAACATAAACTATAATTTGAAAGTCTTTTCGTATTGGGTTTTCTTCTTTTGTTAATTTTTGGTATTCCTTCCTGTTTTCTTTACTTTCAATTTGTTTTTATCTTTTCTTTTCTAAAACTTCTTTTATAGTTGTTAGTCAATAATATTTACCTTTACGAGCGAGTGCGTCCTATGATCACGTGTTATTGAGCGACACTGAACTGACTGAATGTATGTCGGATTATCGCTAGGTGCGAGGAAGTGGGGGTTACTTATTCTAATAAACCCCACTGTCCCCTAAATCACTTTTGAAGTCTAATAAATGTTTTCCTTTGAACAATAAAAACAAGTAACAAGGTGAATAAAAACGTAAATAATATTAAAAAATTAAAAAATTTTTATAGATCATTGATTTACCATTTTCTTTAAATTGATAAAAAATCCACAAACTTTTATTTATTTTTTTCTACGTTCTACAACTACGATACGGAAGTTTATATAAATCCAGATTCTTTGGTTCGAAAAGTCTCAATTATTATTCTCTAAAGTCTAAACCTACATAATAAATAGAAATAAGTAATTTTGAAAGTTTTTAATTTACAGGAAAAAGAACGCCATTTATTAAAAATCAAAATTAAAATTCTTCATCAACTACAATGAAAACTATTTTAGCCGTTGTTTAACAAAATTTTGCAAAAAACAATAGTTTTTGCGACAAAATATAAATTAATATCAATATAATATTTGTACATATTTTTAAATATAGAGTATAAAATGTATGAGTCTAATTATAACTCTCGAATATTACTAAATAGTAAATATTATTCGTCGAATATTCGAAGCTTTGAAAAAGTGACAATTCTAAATGTTAATAACAGTCCATCTGATCATTTCTCATCTGCTGAAAGACATTCAGTTTCACGGGATCGAAATTTCGAAATATGTTGAGAAAACCAAAGTGGCTATCCTTTCTAAGAAAAGGCATGTTAAATCGATTTTTAGAAAAGATAGTCACTTTGGTTACAGGATATTGTCAGCTCTTTTCTACTATGCTGATTGGTTCTCTCGCTGTGCTAACTGCATGAGTGGCTGTCATCGCGAAGTTACATGATAATTCGTATAGAAAGTTATCATTGCAATTTATTTTTAAAAAATAAAAAATAACAAGTTAAATAGCGCACGCGAAGCGCGCGTCTGTGATGTCTAGTAACTAGAAAAATATGGGGTATAAATGTGATAGTTTACGATTTAACACATTTTTAGAAACTTCGAACCTTCGAAGCTTCCTACCTTCGAGGATTCCTTCGAAGCCTTTCGAAGCTTCGAAGCTTCGATCCTTCGAAACTTCGTTCCTTCGAAGATTCCTTCGTTTCTTCGAAGTCTTTCGGAGCTTCGAAGCTTCGAACCTTCGAAAAAGTAACAGACCTACTACATACGCTTGTACTTCGCATAGTGCGTCGCTGTATATGTGATGAACGGGGTGGTTTCGCTCGCATACATATGAATCGTCATCCTTAATACATTTATTTAATTCGTTTTCTGCAATGGTACAATACGTTCGGCTATCGGTATCTATCGCTATAATCAAGAGACGCGGTAGCGTCTCGCGCCAAGTATATTTTTTATTAACATTAACATTATTTATAAACAAAAACAAGATTTTTGTAACAAGATACATAAGCGATATATCCTTCATTACATACGTCCAGTCGTGATGAGCGAGACGCTACCGCGTATCATTTACAGGAAGAAACTCGCTTCTCGAGAAATAAATCATTGAATTTTATTAAATAAGTCAATATTATCAAAAGATTTAAATATTGGACAACAAAATGGATTTTTCTAATTACAATGATATAAAATTAATGCACATATAAGCACTTGATGCACAGATTTATATATAAGCCTGTATTTTTCTGTCCAATTTATGTAATTCAGATACGTCGTCGTCGTCGTCGTAGTCGTCGTCGTCTTCTTCTTCGCAAAATCGAGGTTTGTCGGTTTGACCTACCGTGTCGCTAGAGGGCTCTGAGCCGTGCTAGGCGACAAAGCTGATAAGTTCAAATTTTCGATCGACGCTCGCGCTTCTTTTCTCGCTTTCTCTCGCTCTTTCTCTCTCTCTCTCTCTCTCTCTCTCTCTCTCTCTTATGTCGGGCATTTCAATGTTTATTGTACACTCCGATGCTACACATCACACTGCAACTTCTGACTCGTGGCTTGATGTTCTCGCGGTGGATGACAGTGAAAAGATCTTGACGTTTGCTAAATCCGAGTGCCCGTTCATAGCCGGTCACGATCTCATCGAGCTGTCGCTTTCACTTGGTATGTTCTTACCGATTGAGCGTAATATTTTAAGGCGCAGTTATAGAGCCATTGACGGTGACGAGTTTCGTGACCATCTTCAGTCTATCACTGTGAGTACCGATTTTCTGGCGTGCATTCGAGGGATTACTGATAGTAGTTGTGTCGGGCTTGTTGACCGGCCGAGTGGTTCTGGTGTTGATGGACTCTGCGCGGTGCTGTCTGATACTTTGCTTGGGTCGCTCGATGTTTTTGTTCCTGAGCGGGTATTTGTTATCAGGAAGCCCCCTGCACGGTGGCTCACGGTCGAACTTAAAACCAGGCTTTGTACGCGTAATCAGCTATACAAGCAGGCAAAGCGCTCTAATAGTTTGCTCGGTTACGCCACCTATAGACTTTTTCGTAATCGGCTTAATATTGATATAAAGCGTGCCAAAAGTGAGTTTCAATTCGATTCTCTTAAAAACATCACTGATCCTGGTAAACTATGGAGAGAACTGGCTCGTTTGGGTCTTGTTAAATCATCCTTAGTTTCTCCTTTACGTTTTTTTACACCTGATCAATTAAATTCATTTTACGTTTCGGTTTCTAACGCTCAGTCGCCTTGCTTGTATGCTGACTTCATTTCCGCCATTGCTCCGGTTGCTTGTCCATCTCAGCGCCCAGAGTTTGTTTTCTCCGACATAACGCCTAGCATGATTTTTAAGCTCATTTCTGTTGGACCACTTCACTCTTATGCGTCTGGTTCTGATGGAATTCCGCTTTATATTTTGCGTATTGCTTGGCCTACGATTTCAACGTATTTTACCGTTCTATTTAACCGCTCATTAGAAACATCTGTATTTCCGTCTCAGTGGAAGCGAGCGCTTATCCGCCCTCTCTCGAAGATTCGTATTCCACTATCCCCGTCTGACACGAGACCGATAGTCAATCTGCCGGAACTCTCTAAGATACTTGAGAGGATCGTCGCCTCACAAATTACTGACTACTTAACTGAACATGGTATCTTAAATCCTAGACAGTCCGCATATCGACCGGGTCACAACACTCAGTCTGCACTTCTACGTGTCTGCGACGATATTAAAGAGGGGATTGATAATAGACTTATCACAATCATGATCCTCTTCGATTTTAGTAAGGCATTTGACACGGTTCCACATCTGCGCTTGCTCATCAAGCTTAAGGAGCTTGGTTTCTCGGACGCTGTCCTTACTTGGATATTTTCTTACTTAACCGGCCGTTCTCAGGCCGTAGTCGATGATGCTGGTAACTTCTCTGATTGGCTATCTACGTCCTCCGGTGTCCCTCAGGGCTCCGTGCTTGGCCCACTTTTATTCTCTCTATTTATCAACGATATTGGTCGCGTCTTGTTGTATGCACATTATATGATGTTTGCTGATGACATTCAAGTGTATCTCTCGTGCTCTCCGACCGAAATTTGTCACGGTTTGGAGTTGATTTTTATGTACGCGAATGCTATTTTTGATTATGCTGAGTCTAACGGTCTTAAACTGAATCCTGCCAAATCTAAGGTGCTTATTTATGGCAGTCAAGCTTATGTTAAGGATATTGATTGTAGTCTTTTACCGCCTATTATTGTAAACCAAGTCCCTCTTTCTTTTGTGAGTGAAGTGAAGAACTTGGGCGTTGTATTTACGTCTGCTCTTTCTTGGAGGAAACACGTTTTGAATGTCTCGCAAAGGGTCCATTATGCACTGCATAAACTAAAATTCAACAGAAATTCACTTTCCACCGAATTGAGAACTAAATTAGTGATGACCTTGATTATGCCTCATATAGATTATTGTTGTCTCGTCTACCACGGCTTAAGTAACGAGTTGAATACCAAACTGCAGAGACTGGTAAATTGCTGTATTAGATTTATTTTTGATCTAAGACGAGATGAGCATATTACGCCATATAGACGTCGATTGAGATGGCTTTCGGTGGAAAATAGAAGGTTATATTTTCTCGGTTGTCAGATGTATCGCATCCTTTTTCTACACTCTCCATCATACCTGAGTGAGCTCTTCACCCTTCTTGACCCATCTCTGAGAAGATCTGATCGCCTTGTTACCTCATCACAATCTTTTCATATTCCGTCTTGCAGAACTACTATGTACATGCACTCCTTTCGCCTTTCTTCAATACGTTTTTGGCATACTCTTCCTAGCAGCATAGCATCAGCAGCTACTTTTTTATCCTTTAAAGACCTTCTCCGCTTGTTTTTACTTGCATCAGAATCTATTTGATACTCTTAGCCATCTTGTGTGAATCATATTGTGCAATGTTACCGTCGTCTAGTCGGACTACTAGTCTGCTACGTTATATGTATATTGTCTAGGTTAAGTTAATCTGCGCACACTAATAGGTTTCTTATCTTTAGTTTAGGTTAAGTTGCGGATTATTGTTCTTGCTTTTTCTTTTAGTTTATATATTAGTTTTAAGTTTTACATTAGTATGCAACATATATGTAACTTCTTTTCTTTCTACTACTCGGCTATTATTATGTTACATTCTATGTCTCTTCTTATTTGTATCTTTGCCCTTTAGCCTTGGCTTGGGCATAATAAACTCAATCAAACAATCAATCAATCTCTCTCTCTCTCTTTCTCTCTCTTTCTGTCTCTTTCTCGCCCTCTTTCGCTTTCTAACGCTCTTTCACGCTCTCTCTCTTGCTATTTCTCGCTGTCTCTTTCTCTTTCTTTCTCGCTTTCTAACGTTTTTTCACGCTCTCTCTCGCTCTTTCTCGCTTTCTCTCGATCTTCTTCGCTCTTTCTCTCTCTTTCTCGCTCTTTCTCGCTTTTTCTCGCTTTTTCTCGTTCTTTCTCGCTCTCTCTCGCTTTCTGTCGATCTTTCTAAACTCTTTCTCGCTCTTTCTGGCTCTTTCTCGCTGTCTCTCGCTCTTTCTCGCTTTCTAACGCATTTTCAAGCTCTCTCTCGCTCTTTCTTGCTTTCTCTTGATCTTTCTCTCTCTTTCTCGCTTTTTTTCGCTCTCTCTCGCTTTTTCTCGCTTTCTCTCGCTCTCTCTCGATCTCTCTCGCTCTTTCTCGCTCTCTCTCGCTTTCTAACGCTCTTTCACGCTCTCTCTTGCTATTTCTCGTTGTTTCTTGCTCTTTCTCGTTCTTTCTCGTTTTCTAACGTTTCTTCACGCTCTCTCTCACTCTTTCTCGCTTTTTCTCGTTTTTCCTCGTTCTTTCTCGCTCTCTCTCGTTTTCTGTCAATCTTTCTCAACTCTTTCTCGCTCTTTCTGGCTCTTTCTCGCTTTTTCTTGCATTTTCAAGCTCTCTCTCGCTCTTTCTTGCTTTCTCTTGATCTTTCTCTCTTTTTCTCGCTTTTTTCGTTCTCTCTCGCTTTTCAACGCTCTTTCTCGCTTTTTCTCGCTTTTTCTTGCTTTCTCTCGCTCTCTCTCGATCTCTCTCGCTCTTTTTCGCTCTTTTTCGCTCTTTCTCGCTTACTCTCGCTTTCTAACGCTCTTTCACGCTCTCTCTTGCTATTTCTCGTTGTCTCTAGCTCTTCCTCGTTCTTTTTCGTTTTCTAACGTTTCTTCACGCCCTCTCTCACTCTTTCTCGTTTTCTCTCGACCTTTTTTGCTCTTTCTCTCTCTTTCTCGCTCTTTCTCGTTCTTTCTCGCTTTCTCTCGCTTTCTCTCGACCTTTCTCACTCTTTCTCGCTTTTTCTGGCTCTTCCTCGCTGTCTCTCACTCTTTCCCGCTTTCTAACGCATTTTTAAGCTCTCTCTCGCTCTTTCTTGCTTTCTCTTGATTTTTCTCACTCTTTCTCGCTTTTTTTCGCTCTCTCTCGCTTTCCAACACTCTTTCTCGCTTTTTCTCGCTTTTTCTCGCTCTCTCTCGATCTCTCTCGCTCTTTTTCGCTCTTTCTCGTTCTCTCTCGCTTTCTGACGCTCTTTCACGCTCTCTCTTGCTATTTCTCGTTGTCTCTAGCTGTTTCTCGTTCTTTCTCGTTTTCTAACGTTTCATCACGCTCTCTCTCACTCTTTCTCGCTTTCTCTCGATCTTTTTTGCTCTTTCTCTCTCTTTCTCGCTCTTTCTCGCTCTTTCTCGCTCTTTCTCGCTTTTTCTCGTTCTTTCTTGCTCTCTCTCGATCTTTCTCTCTCTTGCGCACCGTTTGATTGAACACGGTTCGATTGGACACGGTTAGATTGGACGCGGTTCGATTTTGCACCGTTCGATTGGACACGATTCGATTGGACACGGTTCAATTGGACACGGTTCAATTGCGCACAGTTCTATTGCGCACCGTTTAATCGCACACCGTTCAATCGCACACCGTTCAATCGCGCACTGTTCAATTGCACACCGTTCAATTTCCCACGAGCAATTGCGCACAGTTTTATTACGTACATGGTGTATACACACACACGCACGCGGGGGGGGGGGTGCAAGGGGGGGGGGCCTTCGGCCTCCGCCGGTAGGCTGGGTGGACCTCGCTTCATGAAAACTGTGCGCAATTGCTTGTGGGCAATTGAACGGTGTGCAATTGAACAGTGCGCGATTGAACGGTATGCGATTGAACGGTGCGCGGTTAAACGGTACGCAATAGAACTGTGCGCAATAAAACTATGCGCAATTAAACCGTGTCCAATCGAACCGTGTCCAATCGAACCGTGTCCGATCGAACGGTGTCCAATCGAACCGTGTCCAATCGAACCGTGTCCAATCGAACGGTGAGCAATTTTTTGTGTCTAATAGCACGGTGTGCAATTGCAACGTGTGCAATTGTACTGTGCACAAGTGAGCCTCTTCCGCACAGACATCTCCTAGACATTTTTTGCAACCATCTCTGAGATGTTTTGCAAAACATTTTAAGTACTGTATTCAATATTATATAATTTAAGATTTGAAGAATTAATTGTTTAATATTTGAAAAAATTTTTTTATATTTGAAAAACATACATCGTACTTTGGAAAATATAGTTGTATATTTATATTATCGCAGCAATGTTGCCGGCGAAGATATGTCTCGCGGATGTCATAATTTTGCTTCGCCTGGGCCTTCTTATATTCGCTCTCAACTGAAATTTACTTACGAGTTAATCTCGCCGTTATGCGCCGCCTATCGGTGTCATTGCAAACTAGCACGGAAAGATGCTCTACTGTGCATCTTTCTTAAATTAATGTCAAATAAACGTCAAATAAATGTATTTTCAAATCATTATTGTAAATAAATAATTAATGTGAAATAAATATTATATTATAAATAAATAAAAATTAATATTAAATAAATGTTATAAAAATATTTTTTAAAATTATTATTGCAAATAAATTATTAATACAACATAAATATTAAATTAATGTAAAATAAAAATTAAATAAATGTTCTTTTAAATTACTATAAATAAACGAGTTTATCTTTATAATATAATAAGATCTGACTGATTATTGGCTATAAGGGTGTATTAAAGTCTGGAAACGGTCGAATATTTCATAAACTATACATTTTAGAAAAAATGTTTTATACAAAAATTGTAGGGTTTAAAAAGATCTATTTACTGACCTTATCAGTTTGACCATGGGTGGCGTCTCCAAGGTCAGGTCAACGAACACGTCTATGTTCGTTGGTCAAGATCATCTTAAATTTTTTAAATAAAACCGACGCGTATACCTTATACAGTGTCGGCATTATTGTCACTCCTCTATATTCTACCTTCTCTCCATGCCCTCTTTTCACAATCGGTACCATAACTCTTTTCCCCTATTCTTCCGGCCACCCCTCCCCTTTTTATATCCTGTTACAAACCTCTCATACCCATTCCTCTATCTCCTCTCCACCGTATTTCCAGACTTTATTCGGCACTCCATCAACCCCCATTGCCTTCCCACCTTTTACCTTTTTTATCGCTCTCCTCATCTCTTCTCTTCCAAATTCATCCTTTTTCTCTGACCTTTCTCTTCCTCTCTCTCCCCGTAACACTTTACTTTCCACTCCCCCCAATAGTCCTCTAAAGTATTCTTCCCATTCCCTCATCTCAATATTTCTATTTATCCTCTTCCATTTCTTTCTCTCTTTGTTCACTATCTTCCACATGTCCTTCAGTGCACGCCTCCTCTGCCTCTCTTTCCCAGCTCTCATTTTCCTCGCACTTCTTTCTCTCACACAGCTCTTTATATTCTCTCTTCTTTTTCCTATACTCCCGACCTTCTCTTATTCCAATCTTCTATGCCTTCAATGCTTTTCTAACCATTTTCTTCTTGTCTGTGCATGCCTTATCCCACCATCCCCTTTTTTCCTCCTTCTCTATATTCCTTTCCTTCTCCACCTTCTCAAGCGGATCTCTTATTTTAGCACCTAAATCCTCAATTTCCGCCCCTATTTTCTCTCCTCTTGCTCCGACCTTTCCCAACTCTCTCTTAAACATCTCTTTCCCTTCCTCATCCCATACACCTCTATATCCTTTCTTACCTCTCCTCTTCTCTTCTTCTTCCACCTTCTCCCTTCTTTAACCAAACAACTACCGGATGATGGTCCGAATCCACCCTATCCTCTATCTCTAACCGTTCCACCTCTTTTCTCACTTCCTCTTCCACAATCACATAATTAATTACTGACTCCCCCCTTTCCCCGGTATATGTCCAATTTCCCTCCTTATCCCCTCTCATACCTCCATTTAATATAAACCACGCCCTTTTCTTAATATATTCCATCAACTTTCTTTCCTCTCCATTAATCATCTTGTCTTTTGACCTTTCAAATTCCTACTCCTCCCCTCCTTCTTACCCTCTTTTCTCCCTCCTCATTAGTCCTCGCATTAAAGTCTCCTCTAATTAGCGTCTTTACTCCAACTTCTCTCTTCTCCAACCTTCCCGATATCTTATCCAGCTTCCTGTCCATGTCTCCATTCACGTACACACCCACAATTCTAATCTTCTCTTTACCATATCTTATCTTCCCCACTATAACACTTTCAATTTCTTTCCTCTCCTCCGTCTCTTTCTCCACTATCTCTTTCTTAATTTCTAAGATCATTGCCCCTTCGCTTTCCCTTTTTTACACCTCCTTTTTGCCTCCTGCATCCTCCATACATAACCTTCTGGCAGCCTATCTCTAATCTTTTCCCAACCTTTCTGCCCCACCCACGTCTCCATCAACATCATCACATCCCAACTTTCCAGTTTTCTCCAGAAATCTCTATCCTTATTCTCCAATCCCGCCACGTTCCAAAAGGCTACCTTCACTCCTCTCTTCTCCCTCTCTCCTCCAACCTCCTTTTCTTCCCTCTCCCCTTTCGGATCCTCCTGCTTCCTCTTCCACATCCTACCCATCTTCTCTCGCCTTGACTCACCTCCTCCTTCAATTCCCCTCCTTTTTCACCTTCCCTTGCCTTCTTCTGCTTCTCCATCCTTTTCGTTCTCACCCCTGCCCTCCACTCTCTCCCTCTTCCTTCCCCCTTCCAACTTGTTTTCACTTCCTTCCTTTCTTACTCTTCCCCCTTCCCTTTCCACACCCTTCCTTCATTATCTCTCAATACCCCCTCCTCTTCATCCCACCTCCACCAACTTCCTTCAATCTGGATCCTTCCGTAACTTACCCAGACTCTCTTTCCATCTCCTCTCTCCTTCCTTGCTATATCTTCTAATATTCATCTCATCTTTCTTTCCTTCCAAGTCAGGTCATCTATTCTGAATCCTCTTTCTCTATCAAAAATAATATCAATATAAAAAATAAAGAGTAACAGAAAAACATTCTTTAGTCAATTATCATAAAATTACGGAGCGCAACACACAAATCACAAAAAATTACCTAATAATGAACAGAAAATCATCGTTAGTACACGATACATCTCATTGTTACAAAAATTTTTGCCGAAACATCATAATAAAGCTAAAATATTAATAGTGAACGAATAAGTATCACTTGCCAGTTTCGTCGATTAAGAAAATTTAATTTGGTTATTTATACACTGGCGAAGTAAATGTATTTCATCGTTGAATATACACCGTCGACGTAAAATATCGGTGTTCCATCTTATGATTGTTTAGATGTACTATTGCGATAAATATTACCACATGCCCCGGTAGTCGAATTGGTTAAGACACCCGAACGGAATGCGGGAGATTCCAGGTTCGAACCCTGGCTGGGGTAATATTTTTCGCAATAAGTTTTTACAGTGATTTTAATATTAAATCGATATCGATTTAATTAGGGAAGGGAGAGGGAATTTTTCCATCTTAATTTAAGTTGCTTAAATTTAAGCGTTTTGATAGAGGGACCGGAATCTTGGTCTAAAGAGTCCTGACGATTGTGACCGTCAGGAGTGATTGCCAGTTTCGTCGATTAAGAAAATTTAATTTGGTTATTTATACACTGGCGAAGTAAATGTATTTCATCGTTGAATAAGATCTAATTTCTTAAAGTTGACCTACCTTAAACCTCCTTACTCTCCTGCCTCTACTCTTTCTTTCTCCTTGCTTCTCTCCCTTCTCTTTCCGCTGCAGCGGCTTCGTCTAGCTACTTATCTCCGTTCGTATAACCACGTCCACTCTCCTCAACCGCTCAAACCCAACCTCCGGTAAATTTAGACTAATAAACAAATTTAACATAATTATGACTAAACAAAACACTTTACAATTCTTTTTTTAGCACTGACCGCAGTAAATGGATTATCGATGCAAGTGGTAAACCTTGCAGCCGACGGATGGGTCGACGGCTGCGTCGACTCTGTCCAACCACGCAAGCTCCACGGGGACGGAACTGGAGCCATTGGGGCGCGAGCCACCACGACGCGACCGTGCGGAGGGCCCGCGTGTCGTCCTCGAAAGGGTGGAGGACCAACCGCGGGCGGACCAGCGACATGGCCAGCAGCAGGGCGACGGCGACAACGACACCAGAGGTGAAGAGGAAGCCGCCCGATGCCCAATTCCCCGCGACCGAGCGTGTAAGATCTATGTTACCCCATGCCCTTGCGTACTGTTATATTAGGTTAAGGTTATACGTATATATAAGTTACGTTAGAATTACTTTCGATGCCGCGCTTTTCGATGCGTATAGGACCAAGTCCCGGGGAGCGGTCTTTGACCATTCCCGTCGTCAGGGCAACAAGAGAAGCCGAAAATGGCGCATGAGTGAAATCTCCGAGAACATTCGAGTACTCGGAGTTTACCAGGTCTCGGAGAGCACGGCGACGGCCTTCCCGTCAGCGCCAAGCCGATCCAAGCGAAAAATGACTCGTGGATACCCTCCACGAGGACAATCCGGTCTATCGCGTGCACCGGGTATCTGGGAGCACGGTGACAACCTTCCTGTCGACACCGGGTCGGTGCGAGTGAAAAACGATACACGAACGTCTTCTACGGGGACAAGTGTGTCCACTGTGTATACCGGGTTCGGATTTGTCCTGCGAGGGACCTCGCGACGAGGCCCGAGGACGCGTGCTTCGGCGATGCAGAAATCGACGCCTGGCGCCCCAGGAAGCGTAACCGGGGCACCACGCGGATAGGAAATAAGGAATAATAAAATAATCATATACGCATAAAATGTAGGATGTTTATTAATAATTGTAACATTTCAAAACATACAATGATAAAGTCCTTGTAAATAGAAGATTCCAGAACACGAAAATAACTTTATTGATTGAAAAAATGTATTGCGCAGTTAGAGAATGTTCTAGAACCTTCCATGTCACGTTGTTTTTGCGTGCGTGACGGCGCGAACAAAGGAGTTGCGTCAGCCGACAGTAATGGCCGTTAGTCCTGCGCATGCGCAAGGCCCCTCCTGCGTCGCTGCAAGGCGAAGATCGGGGTCTTTCGTCTGGGAGAGCTCCAAGCGTGCGGACGTGCTGTCGCAGCTCTCGTATAAAACCGGAGATAACCCGCGAGCGGCGCGTAATCCCGCAAAGTAAAGTCGTTAGTTAATAACGCGGTGTATTAATAATTATAATTATTACGAAACATAAGGGTCTTTCGTCTGGGAGAGCCGTAGCGTGCGGACGTGTTACTGAGCTCTCACATAAAACCGGAGATAACCCGCGAGCGACGCGTAATATCGCAAATGAAGAACTAAGTGAACAATCGCGAATAATTACGCGAATTTATTAGTTACCAATCGCGAGTTATAACAAAACCGAGTAGCGGTCGGTGATAACACGCAACGGTTTTTCGATCGGCAGAACTGTAACGTTCCGGTAAAACCGAGCGATAACCAGCGATCGACGCGCGTACCGAGACGAATTACGTTAGCGAATCGCGACGAGATAACAAATAACTATCGCATTAGCGAGTAATTGCTATCGCGGACGACAAACAGTCGACGCGGATATCCGGCCGGCCTACGTGGCAACAAGCGGCCATTTTGTAAGCGCTATCGCGCACAGCCATTTCGGGTGACTTGAAATAAAATAATTCAGTATTAAAAACAGAGCAAAGTGTGTGCACACTAAGTTATTACCTTGTGTTATCCTTCCCTGAAAATAAATTGGTTGACGCGGCGATCACCAAGTCCCTGTCCAACGACGTTCCGACGATCCAGCGACGGCGGCGATCCAGCGACGGCGACGATCCAGTGGGCAGCGGGGTCCATCCGGCGTCCAGAGGGAAACCTGTAGCAGAAAAGTGGAATTAGCGATTAACCTCGAAAGGTTTGTCGATATCTTGTCCTTCTCGGTGGGTAACGGTAAAACCGAGTGGCGACCGATAAAACAATCAAAGTAATATGAGTGAGTCGTGGTAAAATCACCCTCCGTCTGGTCAGGCTAGCCGAAGCAGATAAAAGAAGGGCAGAGAGTTACTTTACCGACAGTCGGTCCTGTTTCAGTATAATAGGCCACGTTCACGCGCTCCGCGCGGCTGCGCAAACACACGCGAGAGCCTGCAGTCACCGAGAAAACCCACACCGTCAGTGCGGTGACACCGGGACTAGTTTTCGAGCGCGAAATCGTAAAATAGCTTACCCGACTAAGCCATCGACGTAGCGTTACAACAACTAGTGGCGTAATGCACAACCCCGAATGGCGACTGTGACAGGACGCGTAACGCGTAAACGCGTACGCGCATAGTAGAGTTTACGCCTCCTTTGTCACGTTCCCCCGAATGGCGAACGTGACAGGACGCGTAAAGCGTAACTGCGTGCAAAGCGTGTCTTAGAGTAGGACGCGTAAACGCGTAAGTGCGTAGAAGCGTAAATTTAAAAGAAACATTAACGAAACGTGCGTAGATAGAGGCGCGAATTCGTAAATAATACACGGTGTTAAAATCGCGTAGGAAGGCGTGCGAACGTTTCGAAAAATTTTATATATATACACTACTCAAAACAAAATAAGGAACACTTTTAATATGCTAAAAATTTGGGCTATTTTCAAGCCGCTGAAACTCGGCGAAAAATCATGTAAATACAAAACTAAAAAAGCATTTTAAAGCTTGAAACTTCTTCTTTCAAATGCTTTTTGGCGATTTCAATTATCTTTTTTTGTTACAAAATGGCATAATAAAAAAGCTTGATCCGTCAAAATAAAAATTTTTAATGCAACTTTGCTGCACTACATCTGGCGTGCAAAAAATCATAAAAAATTTATATTACTTGCATCTTGTAGTGGGTTCTTTCCCCTTCAATTTAAGAGTTTGTGGAGCTTTGTGCGATTTTTTTTGGCCGATTTATCGAGGTTTAAATAAAAAGTGGTCACTTTGACTTTGATCACTTATAACTCATGCAAAAATTGGACAGCAAGACAATGGAGAAACGTATACTTCTCCGACGAGTCGCGTTTCTGCCTTTACGGCAATGATGCTCGCGTACGTACTTGGCGTCGACGGAATGAGCGCTATGATCGACGTTGCGTTATGCCAGTGCGAGCTCATAACGGTGGTTCTGTGATGGTGTGGGGGTGTACTTCAGCGACAGAACGAACTGATTTGGTGATCCTGCCACCTCCGGCAATGACGAGTGTTCGATATGTGAATGATGTTCTCCGACCTCACGTTTTGCCTCTACATCGATTGCATCAAAATTTTGTATTTATGCAGGACAACGCTCGTCCTCATACGGCAACCGTAACTCGGCGCTTTTTTGAACGACACGGCATAACATTGCTGGATCATCCTGCCAATAGCCCAGATTTAAGGCTCCTGGATAGTCACCGCGGCCATATTGAATTCTTACTATCGAGGCGAGGAAAACACACAATTTTGTTGTGCGTGCCATTTTCAAATAAAAAGACATTTCAATAAAACATCACTCTAGATCGTTTCAGAACACTTCCAAAATTGACCGAAAACTATGCTTTTCCCTCGACAATAAACAAACAGCCATAAAACGAAGCCTAAACATACGGGAAAACAGCCGTTTAACGACTATCGAAAAAAGGTGAAAACGTTCTTTCCGCAAGCAAATCTTACTTTTCCGTCAATTTTACGACTTTCACGAATACGTCAAACGTTAGAGCACAAGTACAGAGCGAATAATAAGGAAATGGCACGCACAACAAAATAGGCTTGTTAACATGTCACTTTCTACGCCAATCCACGCCTTATAGTTCATTGGTTTGCAGGCGTGAGGCGCTGCACGATTCTTGACATGTCGGTAACATGGCAGCAGCGTACGCACACAGAGAGAGATGCTCTGTCTCCGTGACGATGCGCGCTCGGCTAAGTTCGGCGCGCCGTGCGAGCGAGCGAGAGAGAGAATATCATTCCCTCCTTTTCGCTCTGACTCTGATGCGTCGAGGCTGCTGGATAACTTTCTCGGCGTGGCCCGGCGATCTGAAAAAAGGGTACACGTCGAAAAGCGCAAATGTGCACGATACTTTAATAGTCTGCAAGGGGAGAACCTCTGAGTATATAGATAAGATATTAGTTGATATTAAGCATTCGTTGCAAAGTTATGAACAAAAAAGGATTTCAGCGTTCCATATATACCCGTGCGGTAACGTTCAATCTCGAAATGGTGTGTGGCAGCGCGGTAGGGCGTCTGCTTGCTAAGACGCTGGCCCGGGTTCGTTCCCTGGTGCTTTCTTTTATATTTTTTTGGTTTTTTTATTATAAATAATTATTTAATTATTTTCAGAACAAAGGAGCATGTAAAAAATAATTTAATTTATAGTCAAAATTTATTGATTTTTTTACATTCGAACACGACATAATACAGAAACGCGCGCGTTTTAGGCACAAGACAATTTCAAAGAGGATTAGAAAGAGAATCAAAATAACCCGTCAATAATTTGTTTAATTAATTGTGAAAGTTGAAAGTAACTGTTGTGAACTGAAACCTTCCGCATCAAGATGGCGCCACCAATGAGCGCATGCTTCTATGCGTCATCTTTAGAGTTCGAGTCTACTAACTCTCGAGTCATAGTTCTAGTAACTTCCAGTATTCAAGTTCAGTTAGTTCAGTATTCAGTTACACTTTGTTTTGGTCGCACGTAATAATAAAGTTTTGAGTTTTGCATATTTCTTCATATGAAAAGACAATACGTGCAAAGATTTGTACCTCAAGAAACGGTCTTCATTAAATAAATATTGTTCAGTTCGGTATATTTTATCCAGCCTGTTTCTTTTACTACATCTACAACAGGTTATGGGCACCAGCACGCAGTCCGCGTAGTGTTGTAGGTATTGTTCTGTAGTAAAAGGAAGAATCTGCTCGCAAGAAATGGTATCCTACACGGATCAAAGGGCTCTTGTTGAAAAACTCAGTGGTCCAGAAGATTGGGCAAAGTGGAAGTGGCATATGGGACATATATTTCGTGCAAACGCGCTCGAAAGCATTGTCTACGGGACTCGTCCATGTCCGCAATTGGGTGCTGCACCAACCAACGAACAGAAGATCGCGGTCGAAAAGTGGCAAGAAGATGATGCGAAAGCGGCAAGTTATATTGCAAGCGCGTTAAATAAATCCGTCGCAGAACTCGTTTTGACATGTAGAGCAGCGAATGAAATATGGATAAAGCTCTGTGCGCGTTTTGAACGCAGTTCTACACAACGGTTGAACATGCTCATTGAAATGTTTTTTAAGGCTGAGCGCGAAGAAAGTGATAATATGAGCACTCACATCGCAAAGCTGCAGAAATTATTTGTCGATCTAAACACGGAGCTTGAGAAGAATCGAGAAAATAGGCTGTCTGAGCGCATGCTGAACGGAAGAATTCTATCAACTCTCGGAAAGGAATACGCAAATTTCAAGGACGTTTGGGACACGATTCCGTCTGATCAACAGACTCTAAATTTATTGATTGAAAAGTTGTGCAATATCGAACTGAGGGACTCCCAGAAAAGTGAAAGCAAGTCTGCGTTCGTTTCACAGCGCAGTGGGAAGCAGGACTCTCACCGTGATAAACGCACCGAAAAATCTACCAAAGGCGCAAATCGTGCAAAACAGAAGTTTCCCTGTAATAAATGCAAGCAGCTTGGTCATTGGGCTGCTGAATGTCCAGAATCGAAAGACAAACCTGACAAACCACCAGCTGACAAAAACAAAGTTGCATTTATGGCGTACGCTTTAGGAGCATCAACGAATGTGAAAAATTTAGAAGATTGGTACTGTGACAGTGGAGCTTCAGTCCATATCACCCCGAACAAGCAGAATTTTTCATCGTACGAAGAATTTCTTGTACCAGAAACAATCTCACTCGGAAAACGCGACGCTGTAATGAAGGCCCACGGTGAAGGCTTAGTCAATGTTAAACTGTACTTCAATGATTCATGGCATGACGCTGAACTCAACAATGTATGGTATGTTCCGGACGCCAGCGCAAATCTGTTCTCGATAAAAGCGGCTGTTCAAAAGGGTTTCAGTGTGACACTCGATCAGAAGCAAGTTTGTATACGCTCTGTAAAGGATCAAGGCATTCGCGCCACAGGTCATCTTTAAAACGGATTATACGTACTGAATTTAAAGGTGGTAAAGCCCAAAGAACAAGAACAAGCCAACTTAGCCAGTAGCACCGACATGTTGCAAGTGTTCCACGAACGGTTAGCTCATCAAAACAAACGCCATATCAAAGAAGTTTTAAAGCGCATGAACATTAATGTGACTAGTGCGGACGAAAGTTTTTGTGATGGTTGCGCATTAGGAAAGATGCATCGCCTGCCGTTTGGAAATCGTCCAAATCTGTCGGAAAAGGTCGGTGAATTGATTCATGCAGATGTGAACGGGCCCATGTCAACTGCCTCCTTAGGAAAATCAAGGTATTTTGTCTGCTTCAAGGATGACTTCAGCAAGTTTCGGCGGATCTTCTTCTTAACAAAGAAGAGTGAAGTATGCGGAGTATTGAAACAGTTCCTGAATGAAGCTAAAACTAATGGTCATACTGTGAAACGGCTCCGATGTGACGGCGGAAAGGAGTTTGATAATAAGGATGTCTCCACGCTGCTCAGCAAATATGGAATTGAACAGTTAGTGACCCCTGCGTATACGCCGCTGCAAAATGGATCAGCAGAGCGCGAAAACCGCACTATCGTCGATGCAGCGCGTTCTATGCTAAATCCTAGCAAGCTACCAAGATTTCTGTGGGCAGAGTCATGTAATACGGCTGCATATATATTAAATCACACTGGAAAATCTAGAGTCAACAACAAATCGCCGTTCGAATTGTGGTTTGGAAAAGGGCTTGAAAGCTTGAGTCAT
This sequence comes from Leptothorax acervorum, assembly GCA_035220615.1. NCBI lineage: Eukaryota > Metazoa > Arthropoda > Insecta > Hymenoptera > Formicidae > Leptothorax > Leptothorax acervorum. The sequence goes on from JASTWQ010000291.1 coordinate 104,031, forward strand.
CTAAAAATCTTTGGTACAGAATGCTACGTGTATGTTCAAAAGCAGTTTCGATCCAAGTTCGACGATAAAGCACTAAAAGGACACGTAGTCGGTTACGTTAATGAACGAGATGGATACCGAGTCTGGATTCCTTCGCAGAATAAAATTGTATGCACTCATGACGTTCGTTTTAAACCAGAAGTCGTTTGCAACAAGAGCAATGATGTGGTTGAAGTGCCTGTCGAGTATAAGCACTCTTCGAGTCAAACTGAAATGCAGAACGAAATAGAAGGTGCCGGAAACACGGAAGAAACATCTGATGAAGATGCCTACGAAGATGCCTACGAAGATGGCTCTGTGAGCAGCGAAGAATCAGAAGACAAAGTCTCTTCTCCCAGTAATAAGCGTATAAAGAAAAAGCCAGGATGGATGACAAGCGGAGAATATGTATGTCTTGCTCAAGATACAGGCAATCCAAGATCGTACCATGAAGCAATTAAGTCAGAAGATCGAGAGTCTTGGCTAGCGGCTACGAAGGAAGAGTTACACTCATTGGCTGAAAACAAAACCTGGGTTATCGTGGATAGGTCTGCTAATGCAAAAGTACTCAAAAATCGCTGGGTCTTACGCATCAAGGAAGATAATAATGGAGGTGTTCGCTACAAAGCTCGTCTGGTCGCAAAAGGATATGTTTAGAAATCAGGAATCGACTACGACGAAACTTTTAGTCCCGTCGCCAGGTACGACACGGTAAGAACTCTCCTCGCAATCGCTGCTGCGAAGAACATGAGTCTCAGGCAATTTGACGTGAAAACAGCTTTCCTCTACGGTTCTCTTGAGGAGGGAGTTTATCTAGAACAACCAGAAGGTTTTGAAGATGGAACAGGACGTGTGTGTCTACTAAAAAGAAGCCTATACGGATTGAAGCAAGCTCCACGTCAATGGAATAAGCGCTTCGTCAAATTTATGAAAAAGGCTGGCATGAAAAATAGTAGTGCGGATCCATGTCTGTTCTATCGCAAGCGCAACGGAAATTTTCTTTACGTTGCAATATACGTGGATGATGGAATGGTTGTCGGAACCAGCGACTCCGAAGTTCAGTCGTTTCTTGAACTTCTTCAGCAAGAATTCAAGATTACAATGGGCAATCTGGAGACCTTTCTTGGACTGAATATTGTTCGTCAGAAGGATGGCTCAATCACCATCTCCCAGCAAAGCTACATAGAGAAGATTTTACGAAAATTCCGAATGGATGAATGCAATCCTGTGTACACTCCTGTTGGTCGTGAGGAAGCTGCATCAGCTGAGAAGATCGACGATCATGTTCCCTACCAGGAAGCTGTGGGAAGTTTGATGTACCTGATGACAGCGACACGTCCCGACATTGCATTCGCTGTAAATAAAGCAGCTTGTGCTCTTCATCAACCAACCAGAAGCGATTGGAACGATGTAAAGAAGATCTTCAAATACTTGAAAGGAACTGCAAACCACGGTATCACCTACAAAGGTCAAGATGGTCTGAAGATATACAGTGACGCCGACTTTGCTGGTGATGTCAAAACGCGACGTTCAACCAGTGGAGTGGTAGCATTGTATTCAGGAGGCGCAGTCTCATGGTCAAGTAGATTGCAAAGATCGGTTGCTCTCTTTACAACCGAAGCAGAGATTATGGCAGCTAGTGAAGCAGCTAAGAAAGCTATATGGCTGAAACGCTTGATATATGAATTGCTCAATGAGAGTTGCAAGCCGATTTTGTTTGTTGATAGCGCCAGTGTTGTCAAACTTGCTAAAAATCCCGAATTTCACAAGCGAAGCAAGCACATAGAAGTACGCCACTTCTACGTTCGAGAAAGGTACCTGAAAGGTACCATTGATCTCCAGCATATCGAGGGGAAGCTACAACTGGCCGATATTCTGACGAAGCCTTTGGAGCACGTGCGTTTCAACAGACTACGCCAGGGCATTGGATGCAGAAGTTTGGAGGAAGTGTTGTGAACTGAAACCTTCCGCATCAAGATGGCGCGACCAATGAGCGCATGCTTCTATGCGTCACCTTTAGAGTTCGAGTCTACTAACTCTCGAGTCATAGTTCTAGTAACTTCCAGTATTCAAGTTCAGTTAGTTCAGTATTCAGTTACACTTTGTTTTGGTTGCACGTAATAATAAAGTTTTGAGTTTTGCATATTTCTTCATATGAAAAGACAATACGTGCAAAGATTTGTACCTCAAGAAACGGTCTTCATTAAATAAATATTGTTCAGTTCGGTATATTCTATCCAGCCTGTTTCTTTTCTACATCTACAACAGTAACATTTATTTGTTATAAGGTGTAAGATAATACTATTCTCCACTAATCACACCGTATGACTAAATATATTTGTGTAAGGGAAAATTAGTTACTAATTATTATCCTTCTCCTCACCTCCCTTATTAAACTCTTAACGTTATGTACAAAATCATTACATTCATATCATTCGATTACACACACCCTTCCAAATTTAATTACTTTTTACATGCTCTTTCGTTCTCGAAATAATTACATAATTATTATATATATTGCAACAATAAAAGCAAAAAAAAGTAAAAGGAAGCACTGGGATACGAACCCGGGCCAGCGTATTAGCAGTCAGACGCCCTGCCGCGCTGCCACACACCATTTCGAGATTGAACGTTACCGCACGGGTATATATGGAACGCTGAAATCTTTTTTTGTTCATAACTTTGCAACGAATGCTTAATATCAACTAATATCTTATCTATATACTCATAGGTTCTCCCCTTGCAGACTATTAAAGTATCGTGCACATTTGCGCTTTTCGACGAGTACCCTCTTTTTTAGATCGCCGGGCTACGCCGAGAAAGCAATCAAGCAGCCTCGACGCATCAGAGTCGGAGCGAGAAGGAGGGAATGATATTCTCTCTCTCGCTTGCTCGCACGGCGCGCCGAACTTAGCCGAGCGCTCATCGTCACGGAGACAGAGCATCTCTGTGTGCATAAGTGGAGGGGGATGTGGTCAGCTCGGAATCGCACCACTTATCATGCGATACTCTGTAAGAGTCGTGCGACAAAGTTCTTATTCCTATCGCGGCTACCGCTGACAACTGTGTCGCCACCGTCAACGCGGAGTTCTCGGCTGAGTATCTAGGAGCCTTAAATCCGATCGAGCATGTTTGGGGCGAGATGAATCGACGTTTAAGAGATCGTGAGAAACAGTGAGAAATTTAAATAAGTTGGGACAAGCGCTTAGACAGATTTGGTACAAAATTCCACAGAACTTGATCCGGAGGTGCATAAACATGCGAGAACGTTTGCAAGCCGTAATTAACCAGAGAGGGGGTTACACACAATATTAAACACGCGCGCACCACGCACACACACACACGCACATGCACATGCACACGCGCGCGCGCACACACACACACACACACACGATGTGCAAAATCCGACCGGCAACCTCCACGCGGTGCACATTGGGTAACGCTAATGCCGACGGTAAACGTAATTTTTAAAAAAACTGTAAGATTAACCTCATTATCCTGTAACTCGGTCAAAAAAATCGTAGAAAAATTAAAAAAGCGTTGGTAGTTAAAATGTCCTACTTTTACATGTGTTACATCTTTCATGAAAAATTTTTTTATCGATCTGCAGAGTAAAAAATCGTACGTAATTTCAAGAAACAAAACAATGTGATCTTTTTTAAAGCATAGAACAAGGAAGATAAACGTTTTAAACATTCGATAACGCGTTAACATTAAAGCTTCAAGCTTAAAAATGCGTGTTTAATTTTTTGTGAGATTTTTTCTTCATTAACTGCAATTGAGCAGATTCATTTTTTTAGTTTTTTGAGATTTCGGAAATTTTAAGTGCGATGGACACATGGAACAAAATTGTTTTAGCTGATAAACGTTATTGTTTGTTATTGAGGTATAATCGGACTACAAAACTTTGTTGTAGCGATTTTGAATGGACCTTTATTCGCGACAATATACTGACTTAAAAAAGAAAACGAAAAATATGTGATTTTTTAGATGTTTTTCAAACTCGATTTGCTGACATAAAGCGTAAGGCTGAGGAAAAAAAAATATCAGCGTTCGAAAGGGCTAACTTTCAGCTTTCCAACGCTATTTTGCAGAATGCTGTACGTTGATTTTTGCATGAGTTATAAGTGATCAAAGTCAAAGTGACCACTTTTTATTTAAACCTCGATAACTCGGCCAAAAAAAATCGCACAAAGCTCCACAAACTCTTAAATTAAAGGGGAAAGAACCCACTACAAGATGCAAGTAATAGAAATTCTTTACGATTTTTTGCACGCCAGATATAGTGCAGCAAAGTTGCATTAAAAATTTTTATTTTGACGGATCAAGCTTTTTTATTATGCCATTTTGTAACGAAAAAAGATAATTGAAATCGCCAAGAAGCATTTGAAAGAAGAAGTTTCAAGCACGGTCTTACATACAGGTCTTGAAACGAAGGTGGTGGGGGGCGGTCAGCTAACGACCCATAAATTATTTCGACTTGTATCCGTAAGAGCGGCGCTGCGATCTACAGAAGTGGTAGACGCACGCGTATTATGATTAATGTAAATTTTAATATTGCAAACACTTGAGGAAGGAAAACATGAAATGAAATAAATATTTGAGTGAAACATTGAATAAATAATAGAAAATAAAACAGAGAAGTGATTGTATGTGTATAGAGGATCTTGTAGGGTCGCGGTCAAAGTGGTTGCGACACTTTTTTTTTAATAGTTTAGAAAAATGAGTTATAGTTGTAAGTTATAGTTATAGCTTTTTAAAAATAAGTTTAGTTTTTTAAGTGTTGCAACTACTCTGACCGCAACTGTACGTGTACAAAGGTCCGAAGGGTAAAAACATAGAACTGTCTTGAAAAAAGTAAAGTATATTCTAAGTTTTGATCCATTTAGAAATTTTTTTCTGTACGAAATTGTGTTTTGGCATCTTTAAGTTTTTTTGATGCGCATTTTGCCTCTTACTTAAACGAATATAATACAATATAGAATATGACAAAATTTCGGATGCATGCTCCATGCAAGGAAAAGTAAACTTGTATGTAGAAAACACTTCCTCCAGCGTAAGATTGAAAACATCTTTGCAAGATGCATATTTGACAAAGCACGTTTCTATGTGAGAAAGTTCAAAAAATTGTAAATTTGAGTGTATTAGTCTACCTTTTGATTTAATGTCGACCAATTGTGAAACCAAAGATCCATACAAAGAATCTGATCTTATATAGCTTCTACGCAAGTGGTGCAAGAATTGTAAACCTTTAATACCTGCTTGCATAAATAACCTGTAAAAATCATAAACAATGTGTTAGCAAACAATAGTAGCATTCCATTTACACCAGAACTCAGTTAATTCTCACTTATGGCGTCATAACTCAGTTGAATGCACGTTCCTTTTGATGCTGATGGCAAGTTAGATTCAACTGAATTTTTATTCACAATCGAGACCGTGTCCTTAGACTCACATTAAAAGTGAGATTATGAACTTGTGTTGTTATGCGATAGCTTTGTCACCAAAATAAGTAGGTAAATTCATTTTACTCACTGAACAACTGACGTCTTATCTGAGTATTCTGAATCTAAAGTACTCACATAACTGAGTGACTCAGCTCATTTGAGTGTAAATGGAAAGCGCCTAATATTCTATTAATCAAAGTGCTACTGAATAAATAGAAACGTTGCATTCTACGATCTAAATGTATGAAAGTAATGCATGCATTAAAAAAAAATTCATATAGTCAAGCTGATTGAAGAAATGGTGTCAATATAATACAAAGATACCCACGTTAAGATGTTAAGTAGTTAAGATGTTAAAAGAAAAATGAAAGTTAGATCAAAAAACCTGTCACATAATATCTAATGCAGTCAAGGATCGGGGAGAGGGCATAATCTTGATGATCGGAATAGCCTTCGAAAATGTTATCGGTCACTCAATCGTCATGTTGTATAATTTCATCTAATTTATCTCTGATTTTACGTCGAAATTTAGCGCTTTGTGCTTCAGATTTCTGTCCGTAAGCAGCCTTCAGGTCTTTCAGCGAAATGAGAATAGGTGGTGTCGGTTGATCAGTAACGGTGCAATTTCCAAATTTCGGAGGTTTTATTATGCTGTACATCGATAACAGTTTGTAGAGCTGCAAGAATGTTGGGCAGTTTGGGTGATCATCTTGTATGTGAAACCGTAGTCATAAAGAGGTTATCGCTACTACGCTGCGATTAGCTGATTGCGCTACATCTGTAGATAGCTGCGCCGCATAGTGGCGATGCCAAGTCCTAAAAACGGAGACAATAAGCGGGACACCCCCACCCTCAAAATTCGATTCCGTTTCAAGATCTGTATTTAAGACCGTGGTTTCAAGCTTTAAAATGCTTTTTTAATTTTGTGTGTACGATGATTTCTCGCCGAGTTTCAGCGGTTTGAAAATAGCCCAAATTTTTAGCATATTAAAAGGGTTCCCTATTTTGTTTTGAGTAGTGTATATATATATATAAATTTAAAATCGCGGTTAGCAAATTCAGTCACAAAAATTCGCATAAGCGAAAACAAAACCGGCACGATAGGGCCAAAGAAAGAACGTCGAAGGAAAGAGTGCATACCACGGGTCGACAGAATGGCGACCATGGGGCGAAGTCCAATCGCGACACATACGCGATCGCATGGAGCATCGCGTACAGATGTCCGCGAGGACGAAGATACATCTGCGTTACCCCAGAGGACGCGAGATGACAATTTATTACAAACCGACAACGAGGGAAGTCCCTAGTTGTGATTAATTTAAGCCGGGAACGCGCAGTGGAAGAAGCATTTCATGAGGAGAGGAAACAAATGCTTGATCAAATACAATTATTATCAAACGAGTTAGAGCAGCTAAGGACAGAGGTACGCGAGCGTCGTGAATCCGTCACGTCACGAAATACGGGACGCGGCCTACCGCCGAACTTATTCGACGCGACAACAATAGACGAGCGAACGTACGGTGGCGGAAGAGCGACAGAAGCAGCGTTGCAAGTAGTCCCGATGCAAGCTCGACTCCCAAGAGGAGGATGGATAAAAAATCCGTTCGATGAACTCGCGTATTATGGAAAAACGGATTAACAAAATCCAGTATAATTTTTGGAAAAATTCGAGAAATTAGCGAATTATGAAGGCGTCTCCGAAGATGAACAATTATTTTATTTCGGAAGATGTATGAAAGGAGCAGCCAGCCAATGGCACGAACTCCAGATCGCCGACAACATCCACGATGTGAAACAGTTGTTTAAGCAGCATTTCTGGGGTTGTCAGGCGCAAATGAGATTTAGACAGAGAGTGTATTTCGGTAAATACAAGCCCGGAAAAATGTCGATGACCGACTATGCACTCAGTATGGCGCGACAAGCTAAAACTCTCATCCCACCAATGACGGATGAAGAAACTGTCCAAACAATTAGAGAACATTTCGACTCGGATGTTGCCAGGGAATTAAGGCCATCCGTTGTTAAAAATGTAAATGATATGATTTCAATGCTCGATACGATAGAAAACGAGCGAGAAACGCGAAAATTGCGTGCCGACGCACGCAAATCGCACGACAAGCCGTAGAGTCGTCCAAGTAATAATAGAGAAGATAAAAATATCAGCCGTTACAACGCAGGTGCCAGACGTAACAATAACCGTTATAACAATTTCGCCAAGAAAGACTCGGCGAAGTTTTCGTCGTACAAGTCTAAAGGGTGGCGGAAAACGGAATCGCCAGAAGCGAGACAAAAAAATGGCGTGGATATCGTCGAAATGCCGGACAGTGACGATGCGGATGGCAAGGCCAATAATAGAGAAACTCGAGGATGATTTTTTCGTTACTATAGGAATCCCGAAAACGATTTTAACCGATAACGCGGGACAATTTTTAACCCGCGGGATAGATTCGCTTATAATAAAGGATTCGAGGTGCGTCGTACAACTCCGTATAATCCACAATCGAATCCGGTAGAGCGCATAATGCGAGAGTTAGGTAGGCTAATGCGAGCATATAGTAGCCACCGACACCAAGCGTGGCATAGTATTGTAAACCGGGCGGAGAAGATGATGAATAATACGACTCACTCGTCGACCGGGTTTACGCCGCGAGAGCTTCACAATGGCGAGAGCGGCCACCTAACGCTCGACCCAGCGCTTATTCCCCTCGAAAATAACGCCATCACTTGGGAGAAGAAGATCGAAAGAGCCAAGCAGCAACTCATCGAGGCGGCAAGGAAGCGCAAGATCCAAGCTAACAAGCATGGAACCGCAGATTATCACGAAGGACAAATGGTATTGGTAAAACAACATAAATTGTCCGACGCAAAAAGGGAGTGTATCGGCAAGTTTTACCCAATATACAAAGGTCCTTACCGCGTGAGAAGAATCATTAAACCAAACGCATATTTAATTAAAAAATTGGACGGCCAGGTAGTGGGAGCTGCGAATACGAGAAATCTAATACCGCATCGCGACCCACATTTCCGCGAAAAGGTCCTTGGAGCCGATCGCGCAGCTAACGCGTCTCCGATGGCTGCTCATGGGCGCGGTGGGAGTCAGTCATCAGGTATCCGCCGTGTCGTCACTTCAGTGCTCCTCGATGAAAGATCTGACCGCAGTGATGCGCCGTTTCTGGGAGTGGGAGGAGCCACCTCGTGCTTGCCACTCACCCCCGCCGAGCAGGAGTGCGAAGACCATTTCGTCCGGACCCATCAACGCCTTCGCGTCCGCTTCCAGGTCCGCTTGCCGATCCGGTCTGAGCTGCCGGATCTTTCAGCCACGCGTTGCGCTGCCTCTCGCATGCTCGACACCATGAGGCGTCATTTTGAGCGCGATCCGTCGTTCTGCGCCAAGTACCGGACCTTCATGACCGAGTACCTCGCTCTCGGGCACATGTCGCCGTACTCCGGGTATCCGCCGATCCCGCCCGAGTGTGCTTCCTGCCGCACCACGGCGTACTCAAGGGATCGGGACCCGACTCGAAGATCCGCGTCGTCTTCAACGGCTCCTCGCGCATCGCACTCGGCTCGTTAAATAACTTCCTGCATACGGGACAGAGCCTCTTGCGGCCCCTGTCGGATGTCGTTTCCCGATGGATACGTCACCGGTAAGTCTTCAGTGCCGACATCGAGAAGATGTACCGGCAGATTTTGGTCCACCCGGATGATCGGAGTCTGCAGCTGATCCTGTGGTGTGAAGAAGACGGGCAGATATTAACATTCGAGTTGGTCACGGTCACTTACGGACAGGGGTGCGCGCCATTCCTTGCGATAAGGTCCTGTCGCCAGCTCGCAGCCGACGAGAGGAGCTGCTTCCCGCTGGGAGCAGAGGTGTTGGAGGAAGATACGTACATGGACGATGTACTCACCGGGGACGCTGTCCTGGAATCGTGTCGCCGTCGCCGGGAGCAAGTGGCATCGATATGCTTGGCGGGCGGATTTCCGTTCCGTAAATGGGCAGACGAGACCCTCCTGGAGGACGTCTCTCCTGATCACCGACTGCAGCCGTCAGCCGTCGCTCTCCTACCTTCCGATGACTGCTCCGTGTTGGGCCTCCGATGGAACCCGACGACCGACGACTTCGCGCTCAGCGTCCGGCGTTCCGTGACATCTCCCCCTACGAAGCGGTCAGTGCTCTCGCAGACCGCTCGACTGTTCGACCCCCTGGGATGGCTGGCGCCGATCATCGTCCGAGCTAAACTGCTGATCCAGGCTGCGTGGATTCAGCGCCTGGACTGGGACTCCCTCTTGGCCCCCGCCGAGGCAGCTGCGTGGACGAGTCTCGAGGAGGAGCTCCCTTTGGTCGAGGGAATCCGTATATCCCGTTGGTTCGGGTACGACTCGTCGAAGGACAACGTCGAGCTTCACGGCTTCTCGGATGCTTTCGAGAGAGCCTACGCCGCCGTCATCTACCTCGTAGTGAGAGGTTCCGGCGAGCCTCGCATCTCCATGGTGATGGCGAAAACCAAGGTCGCCCCCTTGAAGCGAATTTCATTTCCTCGGCTGGAGCTGGACGCGGCCGCTCCTCGCTTGCTCGTCAAGCTGGCCGAGCACACCTTTGAAGCGCTACACTTGGAGGGCGTCCCAACCTTCCTCTGGTCGGACTCCACAGTTGCTCTCGGGTGGATCCGTGGGCACCCTGCAAAATGGACAACATATGTAGCAAACCGGGTTGCTGAAATTCAGAGGGCAAGCCCGAATGTTACATGGCGGCACGTACCTGGGCGGCTGAATCCGGCGGACTGTACTTCCCGAGGTGTGTCTCCAATTGAGCTGATCGAGCACCCGCTCTGGTGGACCGGGCCGGACTTCCTCGCCGGGGACTCAGTGGACTGGCAGACGGACCCTGGCCTTTCGGACAGCGACGACCTCCCGGAATGGCGGGCGGCCCAGTGCTTTGCTGCCTCGGATGCACGGGAGCCCGAGGAGCTAATTCGCTTTTCCTCCCTCCGACTACTTCGCGTCTCGGCGTGGATTCGCCGCTGGCGGACGCGTTGCGCCACCACCGACCACGGGATGCTGACCTCGACGGAGCTGGACGAGGCGCTCCTGCAATGGATCCGGGTGGTGCAGGCGGTAACCTTCCGCCAGGACCTCGAGGATGTTCGTGCCGGGAGGCCGGTATCCGGATAAAGACCACTTTGCGGGCTCACCCCGGTCGTCGGCGATGACGGAATCCTGCGGGTCGGAGGGCGCATCAAACACACTGCTGGATTATGACTAACGGCACCCGGCCATTCTACCGACAAACTCGCATTTGACGTACTTGATCGTCGATGCCGACCACCGCCGCATCCTCCATGGGGGAGCCCAAGCCACTCTCACGATCTTTCGGCAGCGGTATTGGATACCGCGGGGCCGTCAGCTTGTTCGCCGCATCATCCACCGGTGCCTGCTATGCGTCCAATGGCGGGCGGCCACTCCGCAGCCACTGATGGGGGATCTGCCGAGAGCGCGAGTCACACCGAACCGCCCGTTCCTCCACACCGGGGTCGACTTCGCCAGCCCAATTTTCCTGAGGACGACCAAAGGGCGAGGCCACGAGGCCTACAAGGCCTTCCTGGCCGTCTTTATATGTTTCAGCTCCCGAGCCGTTCACTTGGAGGTGGTGAGCGACTACTCCACTGACGCCTTCCTGGCCGCTTTCCGCCGCTTCGTCTCCCGTCGAGGACTCTGCCAGACCGTCTACAGCGACAGTGGTACCAACTTCGTGGGGGCCGACAGTCAACTTCGAGCGCTGTTCCGGGCGGCCAGCCAAGAGGTTCACCATATCGTCGGACGACTGGTGGACGACGGCATCCAGTGGCGGTTTAATCCCCCCGCCGCTCCGCACTTTAGTGGACTGTGGGAGGCGGCCGTGAAGGCCATGAAGCAGCATCTGCGAAGGGTCATCCGATAGCGTCCGATCGAACCTTCGGCTTCGGCTTCGGCCACCTTCGACCAAAAATTACACCTTCGGCAAAACAATCGGCTTCGGCCAAAATCAGGCCGAAGGTTTTGCCAAAGCCAAAGGTTGATTTTAGGAGCTATGGTTCTTGATGAGGATCACACCGGATCAGTTATAGCCAAGAAACTTACCGAAGTAATTAATGAGTATCAAGTAAAAAATTAAATCCATGTGGCTATACGGGATAACGCCGCTAATATGGGTGCGGCTATGCGTGCTGGAAATTTTACATTTTTAGGATGCGTAGCTCATACATTGCAACTTGTGATTAAGGATTCAATCTTCAAAGATGACGAAATTGCGATTTTAATAAGAAAATGTCGCAAGATTCACTTAAAAAGAAGCGAATAAGGGGTCGTCTCACTTTGACCGGTTTGAAAAATCGATTTTTTTTTTTTTACATATTTCGATAGTATATACCCTTGAGAAACTTGTGTGAAATTTTCGTAAAGATCCTAGAAGTATTTGAGATTCTACGAGCCTTTTTCTACCTGAGTTCGGAGCGAAATAGTCCATACGCCAGGTCGATTGAGCATTTTTATTCAGGTTGATGGCTAACGTTAATGTTTTTTTATGTTTTTTGGGTCGTAGAACAAGAATCTGTAAATAGTTTTTTCGTAAGTCGATGCAATAAAAAATTATTAACAATTTATTTGTTTAAATTGCCCTAGCGATCAAACTATACATCCTATAAAAAAATGAGCAAGAGAAAATTTGTTCCTTTTTTCACGACAAACAAAATGGCCCAAAAAACATAAAAAACCATTAACTTTAGCCATCAACCTAGATAAAAATGCTTAATCGACCTGGCGTATCGACTAGAAAACGAAGCAGCTGGAACTCGAGATTCGTTTCATCACCCCCCCTGCTTTGGACAAAGAGGTTCAACCGACCAAATCGATAGAATCTGAACTGTTTGAAGAAGCTGAAGGATTGATTTATGGAGCAGGGATTGCAAATTAATTGTAAGTACATTTTTTTCACTGTTTTTCCGTAACAAAAACTTTAAACGCGTTTATCTCAAAACACGTTTTTCGTGAACTGCGGGCACGATAAAAAAAAAACTACTTGACGAATCGGTCTGAAATTTGTATGGCTTATTGAAAACACTAATACCTCTAGTATGAACCACGATCAAGTCAAAATATTGAAATTATCATATTTTAAAAGTCAAAATCATGACGAAAAATTGGCTTTTATGCATGTTTTTTCTTTAAACCTCCACCATTTTTTTATTTTTAAACATAAATTATTTCTGGAGGTTCATACTATAGCGACACTCATACTAATCAAGAATCTTTTTTGTTTTTTTGTTTCAGATAATTCTACAAGCAGTTACAATGCCCGCAGTGGACCAACCTTTTTTTTTTACTTGTTTGCATTTTTGTATTTTCAATTAAATAAACTTGACTAAAAATTCTACAAAAAATATGTTTTGTTGTTTAAAGCATGCGTAATAAGTACAAAAAACATTCATTCAATTATCTGCATTAGTATTGCCAAAAAAATTCATAAAAATAGCGAATTTTTCGAGCGTTCAAAGTGAGACGACCCCTTAAAAAGAAGCGAACAAGCAAATCGATATCTCAGTCAATTTCAAGAAACGTGTGGTTTACCAAAGCATGCTTTAATCCAAGACGTAGAGACAAGATGGAATAGCACCTACTTAATGATGAAGAGACTGTTTGAGCAAAAAGTTGCCGTCAATTTCTACATGGCAGAACGTGGTGGAATCGACGTCCCGACTATGGAAGAGTGGGGTCTAATAAACCATCTGATAACTATACTAAAATGTTTCTATCAAGCTACACTGGATATTTCTGCCGATTCTGCATGCATGTCTCTCATCATACCATTGATAGCCATGCTAAACACAAAACTTGCAGTGAAAGCTGAAGAGATATGTAGATTAAAACAACGCTTGTGTGAATCATTCAACAAAAAATTTTTCTACGTAAAAAATTGTTTACAATTAACTATTGCAACGATTATGGACCCACGTTTCAAAACCAAGTACTTAACCGATAACAAAATAACAAACTGCAAGACTGAAATTCTAACTTTTTTAAGTCAAAGTCAAGAGTTTTCGAGAACACTAGAAAATGCTAGTAATGCTACCAATATAGATAAAACTGTTGTAGCTTCAACTTCATCAGATCCGGATGACCCAGATCCACAAACTGCTGTAGCTTCAACTTTATCAGATCCAGATGACCCAGATCCTCAAGTACAAAAAATGGAAAATCTTTGGGATATGCATGATAATGATAATATGCCGTCAACACTTGAATCACCCAATTCAGAAAATTTTCCACCTTTTGATGAATATCTGAAATCCTATTTAAATAAACCTTTACTTAAAAAGAATGCCGATATTTTTCAATATTGGGATTCAAGTTCTTATACCTACATGAAAAAAATAGCTACAAAGTATTTATTTATTATTTTGTGAGTTAGACTTTTTTTTAGTTTTCCCTAGTTAGTAACTAGTAGTTACTAATTTATTATCTTCCTTAAGCCAAGTGCAAAAAATAATTTACTTTTTCAAAGCGAACCGAAATGCAAAGAGGACGAATAAGTAATTGTTATTTTATTTTAGTTACATATGATTAAAATAATAAAATATTTAAAATAATAAAAAATAAATTTGTGCTTGTATTATTTAATATTTTAAACCGCAACTCCGCAAAGGCAAACACACACTATACACTAAATAAAAAGAAACAAATACACTATCTCAGCAGCTAACACTATCTCAACGTAATAGCAATTAGCAATTATAGCAAATGCTAATTCCTTCGGCTTCGGCCAAAAATTGACCTTCGGTCGGACACTAGTCATCGGCGAGACGAAGCTAACCTTCGAGATGAGCACACTTCTCACTGAGGTCGAGGCGTGCCTCAACTCTCGCCCGCTTCAGCCACTGTCGGACGATCCGGAGGATCTCGAGGCACTAACTCCCGGTCACTTCCTGATCGGGGCCCCGCTCACGGCCATCCCAGAACCATCCGTCCTTGACGTGCCGCTCAATCGTCTGAGTCGCTGGCGCCTGCTGCAGAGAATGAGGGACCACCTGTGGGATCGATGGTCCCGCGAGTACCTCCAGGGACTCACGCCGCGACCGAAGTGGTGGACGACGCGCGGCAACCTCCAGGAGGGCCAGCTCTGCCTCGTCAAGGGCGAAACTACACCTCCGTGCCGCTGGCCACTAGCGCGAGTCGTGCGCCTGCATCCCGGAGAGGACGGGCAGGTGCGCGTGGCGGACCTGCGGACCACCGCCGGCGAGCTTACGCGCCCCGTGGTGAAGCTCGTCCCCTTGCCAGTGACGGACGTCGCCGGCCGCGAGCCGGTTTCGTGAACCTGTCACGTTGTCGACGGCGCGACTTAACCTGATCTGTCACTTCTGTAAATTTTGTAAATAGCTTAGCTCAATTAGTCACTGTAAATAATATGCAATATCTCGGGTCATCTTAGAATTAAAGTACTTACTCGTTCTCGGTAGAGACTCGCGCGGCTCCACGTCTTCGCATTTTTCAGCAGCCGGTAGCCACCGACCGCGTTCCTCACGAAATTCAGAACTGTCACTTCATTTAAAATGATTCACGATTTCACTTGGCCCAACACTGCGCACTGACGACACCGCACGTGTTATCATCCGCCGTAAAATCAATATATCGATTTCTGCAAACAGCTGATCCGTGCACGAGCCGACCACGCACTAGAGCCGGGGGGACAGCGTAACAAGCGATCGATATAAGATGCAAACTCATGTCGTCGATCGATACTCGACGAGGCAGGCGGGATGTTCCGAACAGACCGCTGTTCCGCGAGGGCTTGCGCCGGGCGCGACGCACCAATCGCGAGAGCGCGCTTGCTTAATTGGCTCGGCGCGCCGACGGGCTCCGAGCGGCGAATCGCCAGGCCCTAAAATCGCCGTTTATTTGAAATAATTACTGATCTCGAAAAATAACAAACAACTTGTCCTCCAAACTTCTGGAAGATTCGCAAATTACTGAAAATCGCCGGAATCTTCTGGAAGGTCGGAGGCAATAAATATATATATAGATCCTTTCACTCCTCGCGGAGCATAGGGCCTCCAAGGAGGTTTCAGTAATCGCTTCAAATTCAGATGTGCGGGTGATTAGCCCACAGCACCCTGGCATGGTGGATATTGCCATATAGTAATTTGGACCAACGGTTTAACGTCTCTTCCGAAAGACGGAGATAATAAATAGCACGCTCCAAAAGCCGATCGTCGCACTTCGCACTTAGTTTTCAACGCAAGTCTGTCGTGTACGTTTCGTTATTTGTCGCACTTAGAGTTCGCGCACTTCCGCACAGTTCTCTTCGTTGCGATTCTTTTTGCGATTAGAGTCAGTTCGCGATATCGCACGCTTTTCGATCGCTCACGTTTTTCGAATTCGTCGAACTTCTGTACATTTTTGTAAATACACTATTGTTCTGTTCACAATCAACGCACACGTTTCTTCACTTACTCACACGCCTTCACTTCCTTGCTCGACACTAGAAAAATCCGGAACTGCTTCCTATTCGCACATGTTTGTTAACTGTACTGTAAGATATTTTTATTTAAATTATTTTTCTTACATTTCTTTGATTTCATGTTGTTTAAAATACATGTAGGTATTAAAATTATATAAACAGTATTGTCATGTAGTCGGTAACTCAACAATCATATTGATGTTAATAAATGTATATTTATTAGAAGAAATAACATTACTATAGTGGAATATAAATTCGTATACAATATGCCGGTACGCGGCACGAGACAGTGACGGAGAGCGTCAGAATACACGTATGCTCGAGTCAACGATCGGCACGGCTCTGCCGGACTATGTTTACAGTGTTGCTTAAAACTACATACGATCTTGCTCGCATTTTCATTTTAACGCTTCCGAAATGAGATTCGTGCAGTTCTTCAAGAACCTGCTGTCTTACATTTTCCGGCACAATCACGCGATATCCCCAAAGCAAACAATTTTTCTCTATATACAATTCATCTCTTTTATTGAAATAATTTAGTTCAATTTCGGACAATTCTTCTCGCTTAGGCCAGTCATCTTTGACGTAGGTGACAATCCTGCTTAGAATTTTGTCTTTTAACGTATTTTTCGCGATATCTTTTGCGGTTAGTAATTTTAATTCTTGTTGAATGAAATTAATTGCTCTGTATTCCTTATCAAAAATTGGCGTGTTGTCAACAATCGGAAGTCTAGACAGCGCGTCGTAATTACCGTTATTTTTAGTGTTAACGTACTCAATATCATATGTAAAATGAGAAAGAAAATAGGCCCATCTTTGCAGTCGGCTAGCTACTGTTAACGGTATTTCTTGATTTGGTCCAAAAATGTATACCAGAGGTTTATGGTCTGTTTTTAGAATTACCTTTCTACCGTAAACATAATTATAAAATTTTTTGAAGCCAAAAACAATAGCTCCTGCTTCTTTATCAATGATGGCTCTATTTAATTCTTTATCTGGAATGACTTTGGATGCAAATGCAATCGGCCTTTCTTCGCCATTTGCGTAACGGTGTGATAATATTGCTGACAGACCATATTGTGACGCGTCGCATGCTAGTACTAATTCTAGCTTAGGATCGTAATTAACTAAAACGTTAGCTGACGCTATCTCCTTCTTTAACCATTTATACGCCTTATCACAATCGATAGTCCATACGTACTCGGTGCTTTTCGTTAGTTCGTACAATGGCTTTAAACGCGATGCACGTTCCGGTAAAAAACGTTCATAATATGTTACTAAACCTAAAAAAGATAACAGCTGTTTTTTATCTTTCGGTACTGGTGCGTTTAAAATTGCATCAACTTTTTTCTTTGATGTACGTAGTTCCCCTTTTCGAATAACAAAGCCTAAGATTTCTAATTCATCTTCCATAAAGTCACATTTATTTGCGTTAACTCGAAAACCGTACTCTTCTAAACGCCCCAACACCGAGTACAACGTATTCATGTGTTCCTTTCCGCTTTTACCGGTAATATATATATTATCTAAATATACAGCGACTTGTCCTTTTATATCTCGTAAACAATCTTCCATAATCCTCTGAAATTCTCCCGGACCTGACGCGACTCCTTCTGTTAGTTTGGTATATCGATATAAACCGATATGTGTGGTTATTGTAAGCATATCTCGCGATTCTGGGTGAATCGGTATTTGCATATAAGCGTGTGATAAATCGATTTGACTGATTTTTTCACCGCCTTGCAGTTTTTCAAAAATTTCATTGATTGTTGGTAACGGGTGTCTGTTTATTACTAAACACGGGTTAACCGTCAATTTAAAATTACCGCAAATACGTACGCTTTTATCATTCTTTATTATTGGTACGATAGGCGTTGCCCATTCGCTCGTGTGCACTCGCTCAATATGCCCTAGCTGTTCTAAACGTTTTAATTCCGCTTCTACTTTATCACGTAACGCAAACGGAACGTGTCTCACTTTACAAGCCTTTGGTACCGAATTTTCTTTCAAAATCAATTTTATCGTACCTTTGTTAAAACATCCAGTTCCTGTACCGAATAGTTTTGGAAAGGTGTTGGTTACTTTTGCGACTGTCGTTTCATCATTATTTGACGTTAAATTATTTGTAATGAACAAAGGCCACAGTCCAAATGCATGTAACCAAGATCTACCTAACAGCGTTGCGCCTTTACCTGGCAATACCAAAATATCGAGTGTATAATTTTTCTTATTATAGTAAACGTTCAAATCATGTAGTATGCCTATCGGTTTTACTTTCAAATTATAAGCATTCACGGAAAACGAAATTGTATCAATATTTACATTCGACCAATACTTGCTTCTTGTTTCGTCTGAAATAATACTCCAGTAAGAGCCCGAATCTACCTCCATATCTATACTCACCGCGTTTATGCGTACATTCATATACATCGGTGTTCTCGCTGCTTCCGAGCTACTTATACTATTTACGTTGTTCGCGTGTTCAATTGACAATATATTATTAAACCGGTAACTTCCCTGGTCACTTTCTGTCTCGCTCGAGCTGCTGCTGTCCTCTTCGACGTGTTCATCAATGTTTTGTAGTCGGTGGCCTTTAGTTCGGCAAGCTGCTTCTATATGTCCTCGACGATCACACTGCTTACATGTCTTGGCCCGGTGTACACATTCTCTACCTATGTGTCCTTTCTTCCCGCAACAATAACAAATAATCGAGTCTCGTGTACCTTTCTCTCTCGTTGGTTTTGACCTTGTTGCTTCACTGCTCTGTCCGCTGCTGCCTTCACGGAATTTTCCACTTTTATAACGATCTACTTTACTATATTTCCATTTCAAAGCGTGTACGTCCCTTTCTTTGTCGTTGCTCTCGTATCCTTTTTCCGTTGACGTGGCGTCTCTCTCCGCTTTTTCGCGTGATAATGCTATTTTATACGCTGTATCATATGTTAACGTTGCTTCTTTAAACAATTCCGTTTTCGTTGCATGATCACGTATACCGCATACTAATTGGTCGCGTAATGCTGTTTCTACTGACGTGAAATTACAATTTAATGATAATTCTTTTAGACGTGTCACGAAATCTGCTACCGACTCCGATACCGCTTGCTTTGCTGCATAAAACTTGTATCTCTCCATTGATTCCGACGGTTTTGGACATAAGTGGTCGGATATCATTTTGACAATCTCTTCGTACTTTTTATCTTTTAATTTAGCTGGGTGACACAAATTTCTCGCTAACTTATAGGTATCGGGGCTTATTTTTGTTAACAAAATGGCTGCTTTCTTTTCGTTTGCCGTGACATTATTCACTATGAAGAATAACTCTAATCTTTCGATAAATGTTTCCCAGTCATCCTTGCCTAATTCAAATTCCAATCGAATTTTAGACTCCATCGTTACTATTTTTTCCGTTTCATTTACCACGTTTACACTACTTTTCACTACTCGCACTAGAGTTCCATTGGCTTCTGTTTCTTTTAGTTCTTTTATAAGCTTCTTTTTTAGTCTTTCTGTCGAGTCTTTTGCATCGAACGTTATACCTTCTTCCGATAATCGTTTCAACAATTGTTCTCTAGTTAACGTTGACACCTCACTTTCATAATTCACGTCACTGTTCACCTTCTCACTATATTCTTCTTTTGACATTGATTTTCACGCTTACTAGGTTCTTCTTACTCGTCGCCAATTGTCATGTAGTCGGTAACTCAACAATCATATTGATGTTAATAAATGTATATTTATTAGAAGAAATAACATTACTATAGTGGAATATAAATTCGTATACAATATGCCGGTACGCGGCACGAGACAGTGACGGAGAGCGTCAGAATACACGTATGCTCGAGTCAACGATCGGCACGGCTTTGCCGGACTATGTTTACAGTGTTGCTTAAAACTACTTATTTTACGCTGTTGCCAAATACATCACAAGTATAATTTTCATTGTACTGTAGCCTTTATTGTATCTTTTGTTGATATAATGATGAAAAATATATTACATTTCTACAGTTTAATTGCGTTCTCTTTCTAACATGTTCATAATCATGTTTCGTTTATAAATAGCATTATTACCGCTTGCTACGCTTTCATTAGTATGGTGATCTTGTATTGGAACACCTGATGTCACTGGTATTATTAAGAGTTTATCTCTTTTTAGAATGCAGATATTATGAATGACACAACATACTATTATATATTCAGACCTGAGATCAACTCTGAACATAGGCAAAGTATACATTAAACTCCTCATTCTGCCTTTTAATAAAGCAAAACACCTTTCAACTACTACCCGTGCAGAAGATTGGCAGAAATTTTAATATCTTTGTGCAACATTCAAATGTCCGTTATCCTTAAATGGTGTTAGCAAGTGTTCATGTAATACATAAGCAGAATCTCCTACTAAGTGGCTGTCAGATGGAAATTTTTCTTCATCATTTAAATATGTTGCCACTTCCGATTGTTTAAATATTCTCTGGTCATGGACAGACCCGGGGTGACCTAAAGACCTAGATAATCAGAGATGCGACATTGAACCTCATGGCCTGATTGGCTGCCTAATCACGTGGTTATAACGCCATTTTGGTTCCCTATAATTGCATTTTATTAACAATCAGTAGTACGTATAATGCACATTTGTATAATGTTAATGGCAATTTATTGGTGAAAACAATAATAGAAAAATATATATACAGTGATTTTATTTAGGAAACACTTACTCTTTCCCCCTTCTTCTCCTTGCAACTTAACCTCACTCTGTCAATTTCTCTCACTTTATAAGTACTCATAATGGAACCAACATGGCGGTTAATCGGAATAATCGCGATTAGATCGCGATAGCTCGATATATCTAACCTGACCTGACCGTCAATGTCGCATCTCTGATTATCTAGGACTCTAGGGTGACCCACATAGCAATGAGTGATAAACGCTCTATGGTCACACACAACCTATAATTAAAAATTAAAAATATAACAATAAATAATATAATGCCATAGTAATATAATACAAGACCATGAATAATATATACCAATATAGCTAAAATTGCTATTATAAATACTTTAATGTTTCAAATACCTGAAGCTGGATAGAATGTTATCCCTTTCAATTTACATAATCTGCTGCATTTTGTGTAGGTGCTTCGATTCTGATATGCGTGCCATCGATGGCACCAATTACGTTTGGAAACCTACTGTTTTCTTTAAATTTACGCATTACAGTTTGCGCTTGTTCGCCTAAAGGCCAAGATATAAATTGATCGGCCACTTTAAATAGTGCTCGTGTGACTCTCCTAACGGCTCTCAAAGCTGTAGCTCTTCCTACGTCAAACCGATCACAGATAGATCTGCGAAAATATAAAAAAACCATTAAGAAAACCATCGGTAAAATTAAATGCTTTATGTATATTAAGTGTTCAAAAAAAACAATATATGCAATAAAAGCAATAATCATACCTATAAGAATCCATTGTCGCCATTTTCCATAAGGCAATCATTAATTGCTTACGAGATGGGATTGTTTCGTTGCCCCTTGTCTTCCAAACAAGATAATCACCAATTATATTAAATATTGTATATTCAAATGTGTGTTGCTCTTTCCAATCTAAAATCATATTATATTGGCATCTAATATTATTGTATTTTATATGTATCAATAATAACTATAAATGAAATAGATAATAATATTATTCTATATATATACATATATTCTATATAGTATATATTCTGTATATATATATTGTCACGGCTTTTTCGGCCGGATCAAAGGGACGCTAAGAGAGTATTTGGAAATCTCGAACGCGAACTCGCAAAAACCATAGCCTGTCGCACGAGGGGCCAGCCGGCTCGACGTAACGGCAGAGGGGCAGGGTGGAGGCAGGGCAGCGCGGGTCGTGACACAAACACAAAAAAAATTCCACACAAAAGGCCGTACGTTTATTGAACAATAAATCTCGTTTATTGAAAAGAAAATGAATAGTCGGAGTATTAGGGGTTGAATAGTGTAAAAGTAGCAGTTTGATTTATTTAAATAAACAATGTCTCGTGATTCGGAGAAAGAAAAATAATCCGATTATTAAATTTGGAACAGCGGGTAATTAACGGTTTTGATCGGTCCGGTTGAACAATAATTTCGCGGGAGAGAATGTTACAAACAGTCAGAGTTTATTATAGCGAGCGGTCGTCCCGGCAGGGAAATATCAGCCAGACAGTGACAAAAGAAATAAGCGAACGTCAGTTAGTATCGTTCGGAGACAAGGGCTGACCGGGGAAAGTATCGCAGGTGACAGTTAAACCGAACCGTAAATGGTTTGAATATAATCGGTAAAGACCATCAGTAAATAATAACGCGGTGTAGGAAACGTAAATTCGAGCGCTATACCGTACGGAGAAATTGACAGTATAATATCAAAATCTATAATCCGACGAACAGGCTTGTCGCGAGAACACTTAAATCTAATCAATTTGAGAGATCGACTTGTCGCAAAGACAAGGTGTGAATCTAAGTAGCCGATACGCAGGCTTATCGCGGAAACAAAAGGCAGATCTAGTCGACTCGACAAGCAGACTTTTTGCAGAAACAAAACTTAAACCTAACTTACTATTAACATCGCCGAAACGTAGGTTTCATCGCGAGAAGGGAATCGACGGAGCTTTCACGCTGCAATCGACGGGCGGCGCCCCGCTGGGCGCACCGGAATTCGCTCGCAACAACAAATAGCGACGTACGAAGGTCGTCGGTCGCTCGCTCGCACGAACGCAAATACGCTAGCGTGACTTCAAAATTACTCGCGACACCCCTACCGCAATTAACGCAACGCGAAATGACTCGACACTCACGCGACAATTAGACAACGGTAGCTCATCAACCGCCAATAACGGAGCCGCGATGGTCTCTACGCTGTACGCGGGCAGACACCCCGCAGGGCCACTCTCCGGCGATACGCGATAAAGGAGCGCCGCTGCGACTTCCCGAGAACAATTCGACGACACTCGTAAATACGCGAGAATAATACCCAACGGCGCGAAACGCGAGACTCTAAGTCGCTCGGGGTGTCGCGATATCCGCGGCCTCGGCGGCCGCCGCACGATCTCGCAACCCCGCGGTCGCGAACCCCAGGAGGCCGTACGTCCTACCAGCACACGGTCTGTGAACCGACGTGAGGCCCCTCGCGCCCGCCACCGACCGCCAACACCAAAATACGCGATAAGTCACCCGCCGTGTGCGCGCAGGTATACCGCAGTGCCACTCTCACGCTACACGTGGACCTCCACTTCTCGAGACTCTATCGCGAAACCCGAAACGAAACTCACAACACCAAATTATGCCGCGTCCGGCGATTTCGCCGCGTCCGGCATACGTCGCGTCCGACGTTTTTCGCGAAACGGCGAGTCGGGGCTGGGCGGAAAGTCACTCTCGCGGCTCGATCGCGGCTGTATCACACACTAAATGACGGGGCAACCTCACCGATCCGCTGATTCCTCGGGACCTCCTCCTCGTCACAGGCGCCGGGGAAGATGGTCCGGGTCCTCGAAACTTTCGCGAAACTATATGTTCTCGGCACTCGCGAGACGTGTTAATGCGACGGCGGACGAACCAGAAGAGAGCGATCGAAGCGGCGAGCTCGATGCGCAATCGAAGGTTCGCCCCTCTCAGGGGGTTGCGCGGTATCCTCGCGCGACGCAGCAACCAATGAGGGGCGAGCGCGTTGTGGATCACGCGGGCACCGGTGTCGATATTCGGTACTGCGGGGATCCTTGGCACCCTCCCGATTTTCCTCGATTTTCCGGCCCCCTTTTGCTCGGTGCACCGGGCGCTCGGGTGGCTTCCGCTTGCGGGAGGGCCTCCTCCGCGGACCTCGGGAATGCTGGCCAGGCGTCCCTGGCTCGCTTAGATGTTCCGGAGGCGGATCCAGGGGTCCAAGTTTTCCTTTGGAGACCCCGGGCCTGTCTCGGCTTCGTCGACCCTGCGGGCCACGCGTGTCCGTCGCGTGCCCCCACAATACGGCTGTCGTCCTGCTTCGTTGCGTCGCTCCGTCTCTCCTCCCGGCTGCCGAATTCCGCGCTCTTCGTTGTGGTTCTTCCGTGGGGTTTCGGCGAGGTGCCAAATTTCATACAAAACAAAAAGAAAGATAAATAATACGCCTTTTTGGGATTTCGAGAGGCCCTCTGGAGATTTCGCGGTTGCTCCCCTGGCTCGTCCGCGGGCGCGAACCTGCGCCTAGTGACGGCGGCGGGGAGCCGTTACGCGCGGCGAACCGTCACGTCACAATATATATATATATACATATAAAGCGTCGATATCCAAAAATAAGGCAGTGATATTATTTTTGAGAAAGTCGATGCACAACCAGACGGTACAAGTTGCGGAATTTACGCCGCAGCTTTTGCCACAACTATAGTAAAGAACGGCAATCCTTGTAATATAAAATATTTCATGGACGTACGAAACATGAGACGACACTTTATGAAAATTATATGTGCACTCGCGATCGGGTTTCGTTCGCTGAGCGCGGTCGGCTGGTATAGCCTTGTAAGAAGACTCGGCAATCAAGGTACTTAGGAGTGGTTGGATAGAGAAACGACGTATCTTCGGATGTGCGGTATGTACAGTATCGAATTTTATTTACTCGTGACAATGGTACAAAGGCTTCTGAGAGCGAGCGGTATGTATGCTGAATTTCGGAGCGGTCGCTAGAGCGCGCGAGGAGGGGGAAAATAGTTCGACGAATAACGCGATCATTTTCGAGAAACGAAGCTGGCTTTCGCGGAAATTCGGGGGAACTCCGGGCGCTGACAAGGTCTCGCGCGTAAACACGTGAAACGACAACACGGCGAGGAATGCGGGTCGACGACCGCAATTTAACGGATGAGATGTTTCGTGATTACCGAACATTATAGAACAGAAAAAACTGTCGCTTTTTCCAACACGTCCGACGTAATACTATTTACAAAGTAAGATATAGTATATATATCATTGACATCAAACATGCCTCCATAAATTAAAAGTATTTGTTCGGTATATTGACAAACTAAATGTCGGGATCGTCTATTCGGACGGTACTGATTATTACAACTGTGTATTATTTGTCAATAAACATCGGAGAGACGGAAAAAATATAGGTATTGGTTGAGTCCTCATGGGTATGGGCAGCAGGAGGATGGAGATTAACTCTTTGTCGATATTGAGTTCCATATCTTCGAGTTTTCCGACGACGTTGTAGTCCGCTAGATGCGTGCACATGTCTTCACCGTCCTCCATCTTTCGTTGTATAAGCCTCTTGAGCAGCATGGCTTTTCTCGCCGGGCCCTGTGACTCGTACGTCGTCTTCAGTTTGTCCCAAACTTTCTTGGAAGTCGTGCAACCATTGATGTTTTTCAGCTCCTCGGGTGCGATTGAGAGGATTAGGTCGGACATCGCCTTGGAATCAGCACTAATCCACGCGGCTACTGCGTCGGCACCAGCGGTCGGTCTGGCTTGTACCATCCACGTATCCGCATCCATCGTTTATGATTAGCAGTGCTCGCATTTGTATCTTCCACGTGTCGTAATTGTCATTTTTTAACGGTTCGATGCGAAAACCCGTCACACTCATTTTTCCTTTGTCCACGACGTGTAGCACACAAAAGAAAACGGAACGTTCGACACACGTGCTCAACCGCCTCGTCTCGCGTTTTGGCTTGAGCGTTTCTCGCACACCAACTACGCACTCGCTCTTCGCATTTCACCGAGTTCACTTTTACTCACGCGCGTCTGGGCCCATAACCTGTGGTAAATAGACGGAAGTACGGATACGTTTTAATGAGCAAGTTTAGATAAGTTTATTTCACGGCGGTTAGATACAGAGTGAGAGCGAACAGACTCGCTCGCGATTGGATATTATTTCAAGGGAGGGGACAGGCCGCGTAATGACGCGCAAGTAGTTTCCTCTCGCGACAGCGTGCTGCGTCCTTAGGGCACGTTTGCAATGCAAGCAAGGCCGGTTTTCTATGTGGGAGCTTTTTGACTCTCCAACAAAATGCAATGCAAAAATGATAGTTTTAATTATTTTTAAATTCTTCTTTCTATTATTTCTTTGTGTATATGTTTATATATATATTTATATATATAACTATATATTCATGTTATTTAAAAAAATTTTTTACCGGTATTATCTGTATCTTTTTCTGCCCAATCTCCTCTGCGTCCTCTTCCTCTCCCTCTCCAACCTTTTCTGCGTTCTCTTCCTCCTCCTCCCCAAACCTCCTCTGCGTCCTCTTCTTCCCTCTTCCCAACCTCCTCTGAGTTCTTCTCTTTTATTGTATTTTTTTCCTGTTCTCTCTGTATTCCGGTAAAAAATTTTTTATAAAAACATAAATATATATAAACATATAATTATATATATAAATATATAATTATATATCAAATATGTTCGTACATTTTTTTTTCTGCGTGCATAATCTCTATTTCTATATATAATCATATATAAATGTAACAGTTGTTATATATAATTATATATAGTTAAATTTTTCTTTTCACCTCAAACTTATTCACTTTTTATAAAAAATGCAATGCGAAAATCATCTTTTTAATTATTTTTAAATTCTTCTTTCTATTATTTTGTTGTGTATATGTTTATACATATATTATATATATATATATTTATATATATAACAATATATTCATGTTTTTATATAAAAAAAATTTTTACCGGAATAATCTGTATCTTCTTCCTTTTCCTCTTCGTCTTCCACACTTTCTCGGTCCCTCTCTCTCCATTTTCTTTCCCGATCTCTTCTCTCTCGATCTTTTCTCTCCCGTTCTCTTTCTCGTTCTTTTTTTCGTTCTCTTTCCCTTATTTATCAATTATACAGGGTGGTCCTGAAATAGTTGCGTAAAATCAGGGATTGGATTGGGCTCGTCAAAAGGATGAAAAAAGTTTCCATAAACGTTAGTCCAAAAACGCATCCCGCAGGAGTTACGACTCATTTAA
Organism: Leptothorax acervorum; assembly: GCA_035220615.1. NCBI lineage: Eukaryota > Metazoa > Arthropoda > Insecta > Hymenoptera > Formicidae > Leptothorax > Leptothorax acervorum. Next base: position 130,948 of record JASTWQ010000291.1, read on the forward strand.
TTATTGATACCTGATACAGAAGAATGGAAGGCCATGAAAGGAAAAACTTTATTTTTATTTACAGGAGTTGTTGAAAATGTCCACCGTTAACTAAAACACACGCTTCCATCCGTCTAACCATTGACTGTCTAACACGCTCAAAGATTCCTGGCGTATTTCTTATAATTTCGCAGCTGTTGATAATGCGATCTCGTAATTCCTCGACATTATTGACTGGAGTTACATAAACAAGTCTTTAGGTGCCCCCATAGGAAGAAATCTAGAGGGTTGCAGTCCGGGGAACGCGGAGGCCATGGAATTGGTCCACCTCGACCAATCCACCGATCAGGATATCGTGCATTTAGGTATTCTCTGGAAATTATGCTGAAATGCGCGGGCGCTCCATCATGCATGAAGTACATTTTATTACGCATAAAGACTCTTGTTTATGTAACTCCAATCAATAATGTAGATTGTAGAGGAATTACGAGATCGCATTATCAACAGCTGCGAAATTATAAGAAATACGCCAGGAATCTTTGAGCGTGTTAGACACTCAATGGTTAGACGGATGGAAGCGTGTGTTTTAGTTAACGGTGGACATTTTCAACAACTCCTGTAAATGAAAATAAAGTTTTTTCCTTTCATGGCCTTCCATTTTTCTGTATCAGATATCAATAATTAAATGAGTCGTAACTCCTGCGGGATGCGTTTTTGGACTAACGTTTATGGGAACTTTTTTCATCCTTTTGACGAGCCCAATCCAATCCCTGATTTTACGCAACTATTTCAGGACCACCCTGTATATTTATAATTATTACACAGTTACGATTGAATAAATATTCTAATATTACTGAAATAATCCAAAATTGATTTATAGCAATTTTGGATCAAAATTGATGCTTGAGCTTCTTTACATCTTGGAATTTACAAATAACAGTGTACTAACCTTTCTTTTCTTTTTTTCCTCTTCCGCCTCCTTACTCCGTTGTCGTTCTTTACCTTTCTCTTCCTCTTCCACACTTTCTCGGTCCCACTCTCTCCGTTCTTTTTCCCGATCTCTTCTCTCCCGATCTTTTCTCTCCCATTCTCTTCTCTCACGTTCTCTTCTCTCACGTTCTTTTTCCTGATTTTTTTTTTAATTTTTCCATTTACCTCACTTATTAATTTTTTTATAAAAAATGCAATGTGAAAATGATCTTTTTAATTATTTTTAAATTCTTTTTTCTATTATTTTTTTGTGTATATGTTTATAAATATATATAACTATATATTTGTTTTTGTACAATATAAAAAAATTTTTTACCGGAATCTTCTGTATCTTCTTCCTTTTCTTCTTCATCTTCCACACTTTCTCGGTCTCTCCCTCTCCGTTTTCTTTCCCGATCTCTTCTCTCCTGTTCTCTTTTTCGTTCTCTTTCCCTTATTTTTTAATTATATATTTATAATTATTACACAGTTACGATTGAATAAATATCCTAATATTACTGATCATCGCCAAATTCAATACCAACCTTCCTTGAATGATACTCTATGGCAGTGCTCGCAAAAAGATGCACAGTTCGGGCTGTTTCCCGAAGCGACGCCTACTGTCTCCCCACTACCGCTCGATCCTCGACGGCCGAGCCGCCGATCGCGCGCGTGACGTTGTTTGTCAGGAGCGTCGCGTATGTCAGAATTATGTTGGGGTCATACCTTCCGTTAAACTTAAAGTTAAATGGTTAAAGTTTGACACTAACTTTTCTCTCTCTCTCTGTTATTAAGTCTAGTATTATATATATGTTCCATAATAATATAATTATGAATTAATGTAATTTTATACCTAATAATATAGTTATATGTGTAATAATTTCAACAATAGTTTTCCGCATCACCCATGAGGTACTATTATTGATGCGTTTTTTTTTATGTGGTTTCCCCAGTAGGCCTATTCCACTAAAAAGAAGAAAATAATAAAATATGTGGCTTAGCAGGAAAGATAAAAAACATTTAATTTCTGGGTCGTTTGCACGATTTGACTAAGGATGGTACATCCACTGAAATTTTTGAAGAATTAACGAGCATCAGCGAGGATAATGATGCATCGCTCAAAGAAGAACGTTTATCGTTTTTTATTATTTTCATTTTGGAAAAAGAACGTTCGTATAAATATGTGGAGCCAAACATGGAGAATAGTCAAAGACTGAAATTTCTAAAACATATAAATAATGTATTTTCTGGTCCACATATTTCGGACATTCATTAAATTTTTATTATTAAAATCTTTCTGAAATATATTCTTTTTAACAAGAAAGGGTTAATAACTGCATAAAAAGGAAGTAGTTTTATTAGAAATAGACACGGAAAAAATATTTCTTATATTTTATAAAAAGATTGCATATATTTTTGCTTGTTATCCATTCCTCAGGTAATCTACTTGTAGTATTATAACGTTATAGCGGCAAAGAAATAATATTTACTATTGCGCATTGCTTTATTACAATAAGCATTAGTGCACTTAGCACTAACACACGTAACACTATCATTATTACACAAGCAACATTTTCTGTCTTTGTAATATGGATCTTTTAATCTCGCGGGTTTATTGTATGCGCATCCTCCTACTGCGCGTTGATAGGCAATTGTTTTATCTTCTCTGCGCTGTTTCTCAACGGTATTTCACTAGTGAAACGTTCGCGAGTCTTGTCAAGATTATAGAGTTCGGAGACTTATATTGAAAAGACAGAAAGTGCTTTTTGTGCAATAGTGATAGTGTTACGTGTGATTTAATGCTACCTGTGATAGTGTTAAGTATATTAGTGCTTATTGATAGAGCATAATGTGTTTGTAAATATTTTTTTACACATTCTGCATTTTATAGTGTATTTGTGTAAACATTACTTTTTTGTTATAATTCTGATTTACTTGAAGGATGGATAACAAACAAAGGAAAAAAAAGAAGTACCAGCAATCTTTTAACAAGGTATGGGAAGAATTTTTTTTCGCGTCTATTCATAATAAAACCACCTGTCTTCTGTGTGACTTTCAACCCTCTGTTATTACAAAATATGTTCTTCGTAGGCATTATAATGCTAAACATTCAAATAAATATTCGAAATATGTGGGCCAGGAGAAACATAATTTAATTGAGGGATTAAAGTTGGTTTATGAAGAAGGTTGCAGTTCGATTTCTCATGTCGATAATACTACAACTTCAACAAAAGCTTTTATTGCATCTTATGCCATATCTCATCTTATTGCCAAACATTGTAAATCGTTTACGGAAGGTAAATTTGTAAAGGAATGCCTCATCGCAGCAGTACAGTCATTCGGAGAATCATTGACTCTTGAAGAAGCTGCTAGCATTCCATTAAGTCCTAATACTGTTAAATCTAGAATAAATTCTATTGCTTCTTCTGTACAAGAAAAATTAAAATCTTTATTTGAATCTTGTTCATTTTTTTCGTTATGTCTCGATGAAAGCACCGATAATCGGCATGTGAGTCAATTGAGTATTTTTGCTCGAATCGTGCAAAACGATTTTTCATATGTCGAGGAGCTTTTAGATTTCGTTCCATTGCATGGAACAACAACAGGTAGCGATATCTTTAATGCTGTCAACCAAACTCTTGAAAAATTTGGCACCAATTTTTCAAGATGTTCAGCGATTGTAACTGACGGCGCGAAAGCAATGACAGGATCGAAAATTGGATTTGTCGGTCAAATAAAGCAGCGAGATTTAAAATTCCCCCTGATACATTGCATTATTCATCAAGAAGCGTTATGTGGGAAAGGTGTTAAACTGTGTAGTGCAATGCAAGCCGTCACCAAAATTATTAATGGTATTAAAAGCGGCCACAAATTTCTTTCGCATAGAAAGTTTCAACACTTTCTTAAAGAGCATAACGCAGTTTATACAGATGTGCCTCTGTATTGCGACGTTCGGTGGCTCAGTGCAGGAAAATGCCTAGAAAAGTTCTTTGCCATAAGAAAAGAGATCTTGCTTTTCTTGCAAGATGCATCCGATACAAAATATGATGAATTTAAATCTTTTTTGCAAGATTTAGACTCGCTTTGCGAACTCGCTTTTCTAACAAATATAACGAACCATTTAAATCATTTAAATCTAAAGCTGCAAAAGACCGACCAAACCATTTCGCAATTAGTTTCGCATATTGATTCGTTTCGAAGACAATTAGTAATATTTAAGAGCCATATAGAAAATAACATTTTACATTTTTATCCATCTTGCCAAATTCTCTTCGAAGAACACGGCACAAGTTGCAATTTCCAGAAACATATATTTTTAATAGATTCCCTGATAGATCAATTTAATACGCGTTTCAAAGATTTTGATAGTCTTAAGACAGATTTAATCCTTTTCGAAAATCCTCTCACTGCGCAAATCGAGGAACAAAGTCTAGATCTTCAGGCAGAACTTTGCGATTTGCAATGTGATCTTTCTCTAAAAACGCGATCAGAAAAAGGAGTCAATTTCTTTAAAATTTTTAATACATCGCATTATCCATCTCTCAGAAATTTCGGTCTTCGAATTTTCTCCATGTTTGGCTCCACATATTTATGCGAACGTTCATTTTCCAAAATAAAAATAATAAAAAACGATAAACGTTCTTCTTTGAGCGATGCATCATTATCCTCGCTGATGCTCGTTAATTCTTCAAAAATTTCTGTGGATGTACCATCCTTAGTCAAATCGTGCAAACGACCCAGAAATTAAATGTTTTTTATCTTTCCTGCCGAGCCACATATTTTATTATTTTCTTTTTTTTAGTGGAATAGGCCTACTGGGGAAACCACATAAAAAAAAACGCATCAATAATAGTACCTCATGGGTGATGCGGAAAACTATTGTTGAAATTATTACACATATAACTATATTATTAGGTATAAAATTACATTAATTTATAATTATATTATTATGGAACATATATATAATACTAGACTTAATAACAGAGAGAGAGAGAAAATTTAGTGTTAAACTTTAGCCATTTAACTTTAAGTTTAACGGAAGGTATGACCCCAACATAATTCTGACATACGCGACGCTCCTGACAAACAACGTCACGCGCGCGATCGGCGGCTCGGCCGTCGAGGATCGAGCGGTAGTGGGGAGACAGTAGGCGTCGCCTCGGGAAACAGCCCGAACTGTGCATCTTTTTGCGAGCACTGCTCTATGGATTAAATAACTAATCTTTCCTTTCTTTTTTCTTTCCTCTTCCGCCTCCTTACTCCGTTGTCGTTTTTCACCTTCCTCTTCCACATTTTCTCAGTCCCTCTCTTCGTTCTCTTTCCCGATCTCTTCTCTCCCGTTTTCTTTTCTCACGTTCTCTTTCCTGATCTTTTTTTTGTTCCAGTTTTCTAATTTAATTATATGTTTATAATTATTACACAGTCGCAAATATTGAAAAAAACAAATAATGTACTTACATCTCTCCCATGCGACGTATTTTGACAGATTTTCTAAAATGGCCTCGATTCCTTGATGGGCACAATATTCGAGTAATATCGATAGATTGTTTTGTTTATACTCGCTCGGTCTGAGCGCGGGATATACCAAGATTACTATCGGTGATTGCTATTGGTTCTGGTACAGTTTAATACTATGGCCGGTATTCATAGTCAGATATTATATTTAAGACCGTCTTAAGCATAATTTTAAGATGTTATGAACCAATCACAGAGCTATATTAGCGTTTAAGACATTGTAGATTTTGTAGATTTTGTCTTCATCTATAAGAAACGTTTGTTGATAAATAATATAATAATTCTTACCGCTTTTCATAACTATAATATCATATCCGCCACAACTAGCAAGAAACCTTTACACTATATATACCGATTAAGCACTTCATTTCCGTAATACGTTTTATAGGTGTTTTCCGTAGGATGAGGGATTTAGTACCTTCAACTTCTCCGTGGAGTTATATGACTTATTCCGTGAAAAGACGCTTCCGTATTCTAGGTTGTAGTATCCACCGTCCACCGAAGAAATGTGTAATCGAAATCGAATAAACAGCACATGTGCGCGCGATTTTTCTCATGGTCGAGAATTGATTTATAAATTGCTGGTTTCACATATTATATGTCATTTTAATAATCAATAAATACGATACGTTGGAATAAATATATTTTTATATATATTTATTTTATTATATCGACCAACACGAAATAATTTTAAAAAAGTTTTAACAAAAAAAAGATTAAAAAAGAGATAAAAAAAAGGAAAAGAAATGCGAGCTAGGCAGAAGAAAAAGTAGAAAGAAAGTAAGAAATAAATTTTACACTTTTACTGTAATATATGTATATATATTACAGTCAAATCGTTAAATTTGGTAAATGTATGTATTACTAGTCAATGTATGTATTTACGTAAGATTTTAGCAAAAGTATCAATTAAATATAAAAATGACTACTATTCGATCCTAGTAAATGTATTTATTAACTAGAAAATATATACATTTGTTTACAACGCATTAGTAAAAGCATATTGCAATTTTATCATGAGATATGTTATGAGAGACTTATAATAGTAATTTCGGTTGGACGCACTTAGTGCACACTAGTGCGTCCAATCGAATTCGCTATAATATATCAAAGTACACAAGCACAAGCAATTAATGCATTTTGTTTGTGCATACTTTTACTATATTAGGTGTGAAAATGTATGCTTCTACTAGTTAAAATTGAAATCTCATTGCTTGTGAATACATTTACTTATCTAATTATATGAATGCATACATTGACTAGTAAGCGTAAATATAAACTCAATTAACACACTCAACCCAATTTGTATAATTTAAACAATAATATTACTTGTTAAAAAATGTAAATTTGAATAAAAATTCTTTTAAATTAACATAAATTACCTTCTATTAAATTAACATAAAAATTATAGTGGATAAATTTAAATATATTAAATGATAAATTAACACTGAATTTTATTCCGTGCAACGCATATTTTTCCTATTTAATAATTACAAAGAAAATAAACAATAAAATTATACAAAAAAAGGAAATTTCATATAAATGTTCGAACTTTTGCAAAATAATTTTATATTTTTACGTATTATTTTAACGTAAAACTATGTTTTCCCCCGGGAAGGTGGGGTAACTTCGGATGCACAACTCCAACGTTTTCTTGTAATGTTTTCTTGTAATAAATGTTTCTCAAAAAGTCGAAAAAAAGAAAGGGAAAGACGTAGTTCTACGTAGAAAGATATGGGACAGTAGTAACTGTGCCTGTGTTATTTTTTAATTTACATATTTGTCTTCTGTTAAAATAACAAATTGGAGCATCTAAAATGTATTAATTTATTTAATAAATTTTTTAATGTAACGTTTTTTTTACATTAATGAGTTTTATTAAATATAATATAATTATTCTCAAAATAAATTATTTTTATTAATATAAAACATAATTAACACGAGAAAGATAGAAAGGCAGCAGAAAAAATACAACAAAAAAAAGAGGAAACAAAAAAGGGATTGAAAAAGAAATAAAATAAACAAAAAGAAGGGCGAGCTAGGCAGAAGGAAGAAAAAAAAGAAAAAAGTAAGAAAGACAATTAAAATCTGTTATGTTGTATGTATATATTATATACAGGGTGTCCCAAAATTCGCGAATCAAAATACCATAGCAATAAAGTTCTCGAAAAAATAAATTTAAAACGTATTTGCCACTTTTCGTTCCGAGCAGTAGTTTCTGAGATAAAAAGGTTTAAAACGTGGCCAATTACAGATTACGATTAAACGGAAGCCTGTCCGTGAGTCGCGCGTCAATAGTGTTAGTGACCGCGAACTTCACGCTCTCACAGGTATTAGACAAAAGATTTTTTGCGTGACATCCGTATAATACCGCGTGTTGCGTGTAATATTTGTTGCGAATTAGATGATGCTGTTAATAAACAACGTGTGTTTAAGCATAAATTTATCTTATTCATTACGTATTGAATATGATAAATTTATAATTTATCAGAATTATATCGCTACTAATTTGTGTATTACAATGTAATTAAGAACTTCAATCACAAAAGTTTTGCTATTTACAACTGCTAGTGTAAATCCGACCGTGCAACCTCCACGCGGTACAACTTGGGTAACGCTGATGCTGGCGGTATCGTAGCTTTCAAGCTCCGTAACTTGAAAAGTATTTAATAAAAAAATACTTAATTATAGTGTTTTGAAAAGCTCTCGAGGTAAGCGATAAAAATATGCAATCAAAAATAGAAGTTTCCATTAAAAAATTTTAAAGTTATTTTCACCTGGCATTAACAAAGTTATTTGCAGTCACACTAATATTGTAACCGAACCGGCTACGACCTGACCCTGCAGCCGGAGGCTGCATTGGTGACGCCGCCGATGGAAACCCGGACTGAGACACCGGGGCAGATCAACCCGGAGATGACAAGGGCCTTGCCGAGGGTCGTCGACGTGGCTACGTGCGACACAAGGATCGTCGTCCGCCCACCCGAGAGTCCGGTCGAATAATTTTTTAGTTATTGAGGGTTTTATTTATTTATGCGCACCAAGAGCCCGTCCATTTCCTCAGCTCATATTTTCTTTTTATTTTCATTTATGATTATTTCAAATAATTTATTTTCTTTTGGCTCTGACTTATTAAAGGCCCATAGAGGCATTATAAAATATAAAATATATTCATAGGTATAGAGTGCCTTATTTCCTATCCTTTGCCGTCCCGATAGGAATAAGGATTAGTTTAAGGTATATTTAATCGATAGTCAATAAGTTTAGCTTGTAAGGGGAACAACCCCGTGATTCAGCGTTATCGCGCGTCCGCGTGAGCAGTTGCACGTGTCATCGCGCGTCCAAGACATAATAGTGCATCGTGCACGAAACTCGAGTCACACTGAGCGTTCGCGAGGAATGCCATCATAGAGCGACTATCGTGCGCGCCCGATGCACGAATAAGCGAATCAGATTCGCGACGAATGATCGTGCGCGGGAAGTCGGTTACGAGTATTGTACGGTCGAGAGGATCATCCGAGGTGATGATACGAGTCACCAGGGACATGTTTCACGTGTCCTCGACGAAGTCGAGCAAGTGTGCGGCGACATCGCGGTACCCACCGCGTCTCCGATATAGAGCGATACAGGTGCGTTCACCGAACACCGACGAGCGTCCTAAAGGTGAGTTTACACAAGTTCGACGTCTGTGCTGGAGGTACATAGCGCAGACATGATGCGGGCGAACTAACTTCACGAACGTGTTCTCGGGATGTCAATTAAGACGTCCACGGTGTTGAATTAGAATTTTGAACATTGTGCTACAAAGTTCTAGCACAGACCTCGTACAGCCAAACCACCATCGGCGATGGCCTACCGAGGTCCTAAATAGGGTGTACACCGACTTTCACCCCGATCCGACCTGGATGCCGGAAACACCCAGCACGGACACCTTCCTCAGGAACAATCGCGTGCGTTAGATTTGTTGACCCTTCGGGAATGCAGCGCACCAGGTCCCGTCGATCTGCGAACTCTGCGCGCCGAGATCGACCCACACATCGTCTACAGGGACAACACCCCTACGGATGCATTTCCGGGAGCGTGATAGGCCCCAATGACGCGATCTCGCGTCAATTCGTCACGTGTGCCCGGAAAATCCGCGCACACCCGTGCGAGATGAAATTAATGGTATTGTATCATCTTACGGGATGTCAATTAGCTGTGTTATCGAGATCCCATGCGAATCGAATGATTGCGCGCCGAGATCCTGGCACACGCGTCTTCGCTGCAAAAATACCCTATAAATGTATATGTGCGATAGCATCGAGCATCAATGTCAATTGCGAGCGATACCCGTGGCCCGGAACCTAGGATACATGCATAATTTCGTATCTGAGCGAGATTTGTAAAATAGCGATATTTCGTGATATGTAATATTCTCGATATGTATTCGCGAGCCGTCTCTAGCGAACGAGAAACAGCAGCGAGAGCAAAACAACATTCCTACGTGATTGTCAGACCTGTTTGTCCGATACGCAGCTGTAAACAGGCGACGATCACGTGATGGCTAACGCAATAGTAGGAGTGGGGGTAGCCACCCGAGTGGGGACGCGCGCCGTTGCGAATGATCGGTCGTACGAGGAGTCTATCGGGAGAACGCGACGCGACAACACGTTTTGACAGATATACGTGGCGAAGATATACGTTCTCGTGACAACCGATGATCCCGCTCGCGGAGCGATATCCGTCAACCAAGTTTTCGTGATACGTGAACGCGATCGATACTTGTAATAGACATTCCTGTTCTGATATCCGTGTAACAAAGCGCGAACAGTCATACGGGAGAATACGTAAGATTCTCACGATCACCGATAATACTCGAGCGACGGAGTGTCGGACATAGCGAATTTATCCGAGTTATCGTGATTATACGCGACACACACACGAAACTGTATCCAGCGATCACAGTGTGACACCGCGGGTGATAGTAAATCATTGTGAAACGCATTGTACTGAATATTTATTCTGAAATAACATGAATAAATACATTGTTATTTAATGTGATATACCGAGTGTCTGAAATCATTCGACGATATCCAGTGACCTGTCCTGAGTCACCTTCCATGCGGGAGATTCATGCGTAATCACCATTCCTGCGGAAATTAAGTGCGAGTAAATGCACATGGCTTACGCTATATAAGCATACGGTATACGAGATACTTACCTGAGATTCTGCGACAACGATCCTGTGGGTGCATCATCCGTGACGATCCATTGGTCCAGAGCATCGTTGGTAGTAAGCGGCTTCTACGAAGGAGGTCCATCCGTAAGGCGAGACGCAGAGCGGCCAGCAGCAGCAGCAGTCCGGAACACCTGAAACAGAAAAAAAGGAGGGAATTAGTCGACGGATACGGTTAGTAGTATACTTACCTTTCTCGATTTAGAGGATAAAATCGAGTGGCGACCGTGCTACGCGAACTTTGAGAATATTTCGGTAGTTAAACGAATGAGTTGTGTCACGCGTGAACCTACGTGCCCGGTTACAACCCAACCTGACCGCTGGTAAGTTAACCCTCGATTATTCAGCTATCTAATTTACCTATATATATGCCGACGGTAGGGCAATCTTTCTTAATTCTCGTCTAATCAAACGTCGGTAAGGTAGTTTTCCTTGAATCGATTATCTTTCACAACTAACTTGTCTAACCACCCGTCGATAAGGTAGTTTCCTTCGAATTGATTATCTTTTACAGCTAACCTATCCAGACGGTGCAGCCGTCCGCTGAGAGGCGCCCCAAGGCCGGCGAGAGCCTCCACAAACCGGGGGCAGTCAAGCCCGGCCAGAGTTTGCTCAAGCCAGGGAGCGAGAGGGCCGCTGGGATCCGGCTGGAACCCAGGATGAGGGCGGTCATCGAGGACGTGATCATCCGTCGGGATGCACAAGGGCCCGTAAGACCCGGGAGTCCTCCCGATTGGACACTCTTCCCCACTGCGGCAGGCCGACGAGAGATCGCGGGCCGGAAGCACGACGCCGAGGAGCGGCGGAAGCGGAACCGAGGCAGCAGCGACCAACCCCGCGACGCCGCAGGAGGATTAGCGTGCAAGAGCCACACTCACGCGCTCATACACACACACACGCCCGCGTACAAATACACAGAACGGTAAATAAAGATGACATCCACGCGAACCCACACACACACACACACACACATGCGCGAACATTAGATTTAAGTATAGACATGCGTATATATTTACACTAAGCGATATAAGCACATAGACTCTTACGTAGTTAGAGCTATTATATTAATCATAGGTATAAGGACCGCGTAGACAATTCGGGAACGCGAACAAGCGCGAAGCGTAATGAAACCTTAGACTCTTATTTTGGCTACATCCGACGCGTCGCGTTGATGTAATTAATAAAAGAAGCGCACCACACTATTTCTTTGGGTGATTGATTATTATTTTCTTGATATGCCGCGTTAACCCGAAAACACGCGACAAGGAAGGCGAGCCGGGCCAACTTCCGGTAGTTTAGTTTGTTTTCTTTTGTCGAAGGCGAGCCGGGCCAACTTCCGGTAGTTTAGTTTGTTTTCTTTTGTCGAAGGCGAGCCGGGCCAACTTCCGGTATTTTAGTTTCTTTTGTTTTGCTTATCGTCGCCCGATAAAGTAATCTTTTCCTTTGACACGGTTATACTATTCGACTTTCTTCTAAGATACGGCGTCGAGACGATCCAACCGGCGAGCATGACGAGTCGGTGTAGCGTCAACTGGAACGCAGCGTACGTATCGCGAATGACGAGGGGACGCGCCGGGCGCGCCAATCGTGAGCACAGGCGTAGCGGAAAGAGAGCGACATGAGCGCGAGGATGAGGCGCGAGCCGGTGGCATAAGTGGAACCGGAAATTCGGGTTCTACAAGCCATTCACCATAACGTGCGGCGGAAATGTGTCGAGGATGCTCGATATTAGGCGAGCCAGCGAGTGCGCGAATCAACATAACCGTCGGATTGCGATAGCGCGAACCCGACAAAGGGTACGGGTAATTCCGACACGAGCTCACCGAGGGCAGTCTCGGGGAGACGACCATGGGGCCCGTGGAGCGATCAAGGTACAGGATCGCGATATTGCGATTCGGACACAAGCGTCGGAAACCGGCGATACGAGCGTGTCAATACTAATGCGAGAGACACGCCGGAAGTGTCCGAGCCGGTGGCGAACGACGGGATTGCGAAATCGCGAACCGGAAGCGACCGACACCGGGTCACACCGGTAACGTGAAGAGCCCACGCGGGGACGCTCACTTGCCGAAGCACATCGCGGTGCGACGACGGAATCGCGAGATTGCGAACCGGAAGTGCGACACCCGATAGGGTAAGTCCAGCGAATTAGGCGTGCGACCGGAAGTCGCCGATCAGGAGACAATTATGTAAACATGGCGTTTTGCCTGAGGGAATGTTAACGTGCAGGATGAACGATGACGGAGGAGGCACGGGCAAAGCGGTATGTGGATAGAGGCATGACTTCCGGGAGTGTCTACGTGCGTAAAGATAGCGAGCGTTCACGTGATCGCCGAACAAATGCGCAGTAGTCACGCGTCAACGCGACGGCCGTGCCAGGGCGTACTAGGGCCGTACCTGTGACGAGCAGCGCGCGATGGCGTGATCGGCGCGAGAGTGGGGGACGGCGACAGCGGCCGGGCGAGGGAATCGACGCGAGCCAAAGGGAGTTCGTTCGTCAGCCACCGAACCGTGCGGTCGATTGGGAGGTCGGTCCTCCCGAACCGGTTGATCGTCAAGTGACCCTCAGGGTGTACATGTAAGGAGGTGTGACTCCAGGAGATACGCGCCGACATCCTACGGAGGATAGCGACGGATGCTCTCCGGAAATACTTGCGTTCGGGAAAAGACAAAAACGATCCCGCCTAGCGGTGCGTTATCCCGCGAACGCGGCCAGCGATCCGCGAGACGTTCGGGACGCGAACGTGAATCTTTATAACCGTAACGATAATCGAGTAACGATAAGCCGAGTGCGGTTTCCATTGTAGAAGTAAAGTACTTCATGTAAAGCTAGAAAGAAAAGGTAATAAATTACATTTTACCTATTGCAAATACGTGTGAAATTCATTGAGAGACTGTACCTGAGACGCGAAAGGCCCACTTACCTGTTCCCACGTATACTTACCCGACGGCGGTCCGAAATCCTCCTCGACGATCCAGCGACGATCCACAAAGTGCGGCGGTCCAGCGAAGGTCCAACAGGGGCGAAGGTCAAATCCAGCGGTGCACAGCCGTTTGCTTTCCGAAGACGGTCCTAGGTCCAGCGACGCGATTCCCACGGCGATCCTGCAAGGCGGAAGTCGAACGAGACAGAGGGAAACCGAAAGAGGTTGAAGGAGGGGAATCAGCAGGGTCTGTGTTACGGTCAGTCATCCATATTTCAACCTTTCTCGATTTAGTTGGTTAAGATCGAGTGGCGACCGTGATAAAAGTATGATATTTTGAATTACCGATGAAGTGAGATTTATCCACTCCTCCGTTTGGTCACAACGGAAGGTGGATCTACCACGACTCACTCGATAATTCTTTTGCTTATTTATCAGTCGCCACTCGGTTTAACCGTTACCCACCGAAAAGGATAACTTATCGACAAACCTTTCGTAGTCGATTTCAAGTTCAAATTCTCCTTTTCTGTTTCAGGTTTCCTCTGAATGCTGAATGGACCCCGCTGCCCACTGGATCGCCGCCTCCGCTGGATCGCCGCCGTCAATGGATCGCCGTCGTCGCTGGATCGCCGGAACGTCGTTGGACAGGGATTTATTGGCCGCCGCATCAACCAATAGGATTTCAGGAAAGTATTGATACAGGAGATTATTTATATTCACAAGCACTTTACTCTGCTTTTAACACTGAATTTTTCTGTTTCAGATTACACAATGTGGCTTCACGCGTTAGCGCTCACAAAATGGCCGCACGCCGCCATGTTGGCGTGGCCCGTTATTCGCGTCGAATATTATCGCACGCAATGCAAATTAATCGTCGTCGCGATTATTAATCGTTCGCACGTCGCCTTTTATAATCGTGAAGTAACTTGGCGCGCGTATCGATCGCTGATTGTCGACCGGCTTATACGGACCTCTATATGGTTCGGCCAATCGGTGAATCGTCGCGTTTTAAATATCGATCGCTAACCAATCACATAATTATTGCACAACTATGGAACTTTACCTCAAAGTTATTACAATGACTCGCGTTATTACATAACGACTTGTATCTAGTACGGATTCACGCACCGCTCGCGGTTTAATCTCGGTTTTATTTGAGCGTCAATAGTACGTCCGCACGTTATGACTGCTCCCGAGCGAAAACGTTTATTTCGTTAATAGTTATTAATTAACTCCGTTTACATACTTGCGCGTCGCTCGCGGGTTAACCCCGGTTTTATATAAGCGTCTATAGCACGTCCGCACGCTATGACTGCTTCCAGGCAAAAGACCTTTTCTCCTGCGTCGGGCAGGCCTATATCGATCGCTCAGCGCCTGCGCAATGACGCTTGCTGTCACGCACGGTTGCGGTGAATCCATTGTTCGATTTGGTGATCCATGCGAAAACAGCGTGCTACAGAAGGTTCCAGATCGCTCGCTATTTATTTGCTGCGTAGTATTATTTTTTCAATCATCTCTTATTTTTGCGTTCTGGAATCTTCCGTTTACAAATACTACATACGGTCGTTACAATTTATGCGCAGCGCTAATGATTAAGATAATGTTCCATCGATTTATACATTTCTTATCCAATAAATTGAATTTTATTAATGACTATTTTTATGTTACTGCAAATCATTCCGTGCCTCCATATTCCTATACTACAATGATAAAACATATTTGTACAACAAATGAGTCGCGCAAGAAATTCGAGAACCTTTGGTCGGATTTTATCATAATTTTGCGTGAGCTCATTGAGAACATACCCGAGTATGTTCAATTCGGAAGATGCAACTTTCGACCTTTGCGCCTCGAATTTGGTGCGCGTCGTTTCCATCGCGACCCCATTCACACGGGGCGTTCCACACGGGTCCCCGCATGCTTCTAATCATGGTCAACCTGACGATCGAACTTCGCGCACGCATTTTACTGCGCAATGTCCGGACGTCGACGTGACCGTCCTAGGGAGGTTCCTATGGTCCCTCCTGGGTGCCCTGGACACTTTGTCCTAGGGGAATATTGTGCGCAGCGATTTTAGTGCGCATGCACCCGATGTCGTCGGGACTGTGATGGGAGCGTTAGTTGCGCTCCCTTGAGGGCGTAGGACAAGTTTGTCCTCGAGGAATGTCGCGCGCACGTTACTTTTTGCGCGACAGTCCGCCATTGACGGGATGGTCCCCTGGGTGTCCCCTGGAGTCCCCTTGCTACGCCCATCTAGGTTGTCCTGATTGAAAATGTTGCGCACGGATTTTTCCGCGCGTGGACCCGATGGTCTCCGGATTATCATGGGTGTGTTCCTCGGGTGCTGGGGTACGCACCCCAGGTGTTGTTTTACATTTAAATCTACCGCGCAACGATCGCACGGCGCACCGTGTGAATGCGGCTTAATGCTCGTGTCATGCAAAAGATACGCGTCCGCTGTGACGCACCTTAATATCATGCTCATGGAAGCAAGGAAAAGCGTATTTATTGGCGGTTATCATGAATCGAAATCTTTATCAATTTATTTGTTCTTACCGTCAATCAATACTTATATCTGCGCCCATCTGGCGTTATCGATCGAAGGAACAAAATCATTAAATGTTTTACTCTCGGATCTCTTTGCTCTCGCAAGGCAATTTATCGACTACTCGCTCGCTCGAACTCTCGAACTCCGGTAGCGCTTCCTACATTATCGGCCTGCGGTATTTACTCTACTTATCTAGCGTAAGAGTAGAAAACAACGCAATAATTATACCATAATGTCTCTTTATTTGCGGAACATTTACGCGTCTTAACCTAAATAAGAGAAAAAAATATATATATATAAGTACTACATATAATGCGCCGGGACTAGGGGTTACTATCTTGTTACTCTCTAGGGGCTTTTGGTGGGCATTGGGCGGCATCCTCTTCTTCCTCTGCGTCGACGTCGCCTCCCGCGTCGCTGCCCTTCGGTTCCCTGTTGCCGTCGCTGTCGTCCGGACGATCGACCCTCTTCAGGAGGACCTTAGGGCCCTCGTCCGCCGTCGTCCGTGGCTGCTTGGCGCCCCTTGGCGCGCCCTCTGCGTTGTCGTGCTTGTCGTGCACCCTCCGGGGTGTCGGTGGTGCGCTCGTGGACGGTACCGCAACCGTCGGCTGCATCATTACTATTTAATGCGTTACTTGAAACCCTACAACTTTTGTCTGAAACATTTCTTTCTAAAATGCGTAGTTTTCGAAATATTTAGGGGTTTCCATACTTTTGGTAAACCCTGTATATACTTAATTGCTCAATACGAAATTTTAATTATTAATTGCTAGATTTATATGAAGCTTTGCAAAAAAAGATGGACGGTAAATCGAGATCAACGCTGTTATTTGATCAAATTCGAATTTCCAACTCCGTAAAAGGCACTGACTGTTCGACACCTATTTAAAAAACACCACCACCAATAAAGAATGAAATTAACAAGCGTTTATCTACAAATCATCAAAATTCATTAACTGGTTCTAATATATCCGTTGAGAGTAGTACGCCTAGTCCCATCGGGTTGAGTGCCCACCGGGCGCGTCTTCAGGTGGCGGATAGGAGGACGTCCGGGAGGAATGCCCCTGGCCCGGGCCTAAACCCCCGCGTGCCTGTGGAGCGGACCACCCGGGTAGTGGCGGTTATAACCGACCTCCCAGGTGTAAAACCCTGCGTGGGGTGGGGAAGGCCGCCGCCGTGGACCAACTCCCCAAGCTAAGCTGGAAGCTATCGTGGCGAGGGCTGCGTGGCACTGGGGAAGCAGTGTCTTGAACGATGCCTCTGGGGAACCGGGCGAAACCCCAGAATATCTAGCCTTACCCATGCATGCAGGGCTCTGCATGGGCGGACCGTCTTTTCCCTAGCTACTCGTGGGAACAGGATGGAAAACTTGAACAATAACAAAAATTCTGAAACCATACCGATGGAGGTCTCACCAGAGGACTCCGGAAGGAATGCAGATGTGGTGGTGGGGGCGGAACGGGCTCTTACGGGCCCGGAAAGCACTAACCCCTCATCTGAGGAGACTGCGAACACTGCGGGTTCTCCCAAGAGGAACCGCAGTGGCGCGATGAAGAGGAAGGCCAAGAGGGGGAGGGAGAAAGCGCAAGCTGGTCTCCCTCCAACCTCTGAACCTTCCACAGCTTCCCCCAAAACGCTGAGTAGGGGGTCTCGGGAGCACTTCGGCAGCAAACGCCGGATGGGCTCCAACGAGACCCCTCCGTCGACAGAAGGGGCGAAGAAAAAACAAAGGGCTCAGGGAACTGGGACCTATGCTGACGTCGCCGACCCCCTGATGAGGGTGATTGTGGCGGAGGGCTACCCCGAGGTGGTGCTGACGGCGGAGCGGTTGGCGCTGCTGAGGGGTGCGGTCTCCAAGGAGATCGACGGGATCCAGGAGGGTCCTGTGCCCAGATTCCGCAGCACCCATCTGAAGACGGGCGCGGCGATTGTGTGCTGCAAAAACAGTGCAGGGCCGTGGTTTGGGTCCCGGAATCTCCTGAGGACCCGGCTGCGACCCTCGTGCGGCTCGAGCGGCAAAACCCGGGGCTCTGCACGGCGGGCTGGCGAGTGTTTGCCGAGAACGTAGGGGCTACCGGTGACGGTAGGAACCTGGTTCTCGGTCTCCCGGAATCCAGTGTCCTTAAACTGAGGACACTGGATTTTAAGCCTTACCTCGGGATGGACCAAGTCACCTTTAAGGTGGGAGGGACGTCCCAAGGCGGGGAGGGTAATGGGTAAGGGGGAGCTCAACCCAAAGGTCGGATCTTAAATGGGCCCGACCGGGGTGGTCTTCACCCAAATCAACTTGCATCACAGCAAAGGAGCCTCGGCTGTTCTCGCCAGGCGCCAAGCTGGAATGCACACAGCCATCTCACTGATACAAGAACCTTGGCTGGTCCGGGGTTGTGTCAGAGGTTTGGCGGGATGCGGGAGGTTGTTTAAGGCCCCGTTAGAGCAACGACCCAGAGCGTGTGTAGCGCTCAAGGGCGTTGAGGCCCGACTAATACCTGATTTCTGTTCCAGAGATACAGTAGCGGTCGAGATAGAGGTCACCGAAGAGCCTGGTTTCAGGAAGGAGCTGGTGGTATGTTCGGCCTACTTCCCCCATGAGGAGGGAGGTTTACTGCCGCCCGAACCGGTGATTCGCCTGGTGGAGTACTGCCAGAGGAATCGGCTTCCCCTGATCTTAGGATGTGATGCGAATGCGCATCACATGATCTGGGGAAGCACAGACACCAACGAGAGAGGTAGGAGACTGTTGGAGTTTCTGGCGGCCACGGACCTAGAAATTCTTAACAAGGGAAACGAACCTACCTTCTGACAGTGAGAAGGGAAGTGCTTGACCTCACCATTTGCTCCAGGCAAATGGTTCGGGAGGTGGCTGACTGGAGGGTCTCGAATGAGCCTTCTTTGTCAGATCACAGACAAATTACCTTTAGGCTGGCTAAAGCCAGCAGCCCTATTCTGTAACTGTTTAACGCATGCGTTATAGTTATAACGCATGCGTTATAGTTATGATGTTTAACGCTGTTCAACAACCGACGTTACCATTGCGTTATGTAACGCAAGCCAAACGCATTAAAATTGCGTTAAAGTGGCTTACAGAATATGATTTTCTAGTGAAAAATAGTATAACGTATAGTTATAACTATAACGCATGCGTTATATGGCTCGTAACGTATGCTTTACGATTTCGAATTCCCGAAATGCATCTTAACGTAACGGCGTTAGCAATATGCGTTACAGTTTGCGTTATACTATTTTTCACTAGAAAATCATATTCTGTAAGCCACTTTAACGCAATTTTAATGCGTTTGGCTTGCGTTACATAACGCAATGGTAACGTCGGTTGTTGAACAGCGTTAAACATCATAACGCGATCTGTATCGAGCCCGTTTTGTCTAATAAGACTGAAGAAGAAGGTTATAACGCAATCACAAAGGTAATTATTTGTTAACTATGCATACGTGACTTTTATTTACACAAATATATATTTATATATGTAATTTTGTATTGGTATAAATTAAAACTTTGCAATAATAATATTATACAGGTTATATATTTTGACTTTAAGATGGCTTTTGCTGCATTGATGAGGGATCTCTTAGAAGAAGAGGAAGTAATGAGAGAAAACTCTATTGTAATGAAGACATTAAGAGATACTATTGATCCTTTCAGCCTGACAGACCAACAATTTGTTAAAGTCTTTCGATTATCTAAAGATGCGGTTCACTACTTATGTAATACTCTTCAACCTACTCTCCAACGTAGACGAACGAATGGATTACATGTGACGACTCAGGTAATTACATTCATTGAAATCAATATTTATTTAACACACCCACACACACACGTGTTATATGCATTGAATTTTGTTATATATGTATATGTATATACATATATATATTCAATAGGAAAATACAAAAACGTAATGCAGTCAAAACCTGCAAGAAATTAATAAAAGATATTAAAAATTCATTTTAATACTTTTAGGTTTTGGCAGCATTACGTTTTTTTGCCATTGGCTCGTACCAGAAAGGTATCGGAAATGACTATCTTGTGTCAATCTCACAACCTGCTGTTAGTCGCGCAATAAAAGCAGTGGCAGTAGGTATTACCAAAATACTAGCCGATGAATGGATTCAGTTCCCAAAAACAGAGGAAAAGCGAGAAGCTTTAAAAAGAAGGTAATTTTTTTTAATTTAAAATTAGCAAATCAGCCATTTATACTTATGATTATGCTTTCATTTTTTCTAAATAATTGTAACAAATTTATAAGAAATATTTAAGGCAAATATATATAACTACTTGGCTATTTCTTGTATCTAATTTATTATTAGCATATTTTTCCAATATTTTATTTGTAAAATATATTTTTACAGATTTCAAGAAGAACGAAATTTTAAAGGTGTTATCGGTTGTATTGATTGTACACATGTGGCTATCGTAAGACCCAAAGAACATGAAGAAGCATACGCAAATCATAAGGGTTTTTATTCCATTAATGCGCAGGCAGTAAGTTGATATATTACGAATAATATTTATAAATACACGTCATTTGTACATTCAATTTTTTTAAAGAAAATTGATATATACTTATATTTTTTTACCACAGGTAGCCTCCCATGATTTAGAAATATTAAACATAAATGCCAGATTTCCAAGAACGGTGCATGATGCTTTCATATGGAGATATTCCGCTGTAAGGAACGAAATGATACGCTTATATGATACTGGAGATCGATCAACGTGGCTGTTGGGTTAGTATTATTATCACTGATTATTAATTTACTTTATTTTAGTGACACATATATAAATATTTATGTAATTTACAGGTGATGCAGGTTACTGTTTAGAACCTTGGCTAATGACACCCATCCCAAATGCACCAGAGGGAAGCGCAGAAGCACGATACACACAATGTCATACTTCTGCTAGAAATTGTGTTGAAAGAATGTTTGGTGTTTTAAAGAATGTATGGAGATGTCTCCTCAGTCATCGTGTTTTACATTACGATCCTAGAATGGCAGCAAACATAATCGTAGCTTGTGCTGTATTACACAATATACGTTTTCGTTATAATCTTATGAATCATGAAATTGACATTGATGAAGAGGGTGAAGCTGCAGCTCAGCAAAGGGCTATACTTCCAGATGCTCTTCAAATATGTAATCGTATTAGAGCTCAAGCTGAAGAAATTAATGGAGCTGATGAAGGGGATATGAATTGTAATGATAGGTTAACAGAAGCAAGAAGAGTTCAAAGAAGAATTCTTCGCAATCAGTTTGGTTTACGTCAATAAGAATCAACAGTCTAAGTTATAAAAATTACTTTTATTATTAATACAATTTTTATATCATGTAAAATAAGTATAAACGTAAAATAAGATAGATAAGATAAGACGAGCATAGAATAGACAAAAAGTTACCCCCCTCAGGGGTCGTGGGGCGGTCCCCCGGGTGTCCCTAGGGACTCCCGGGGCCGTCCCCGATACGGGCATTGCGAACCCGAGGTACCCAAGCACAGCAGCACCGTAATCTCCGTCGGCCGCGAGGCTGGCGGAGACCGGGGGGCCCTTTTCAGGGCCCGCGAGGTGAGAGGCCTCTATAAAAGTCAACCCGGCCGGTCGGGGCCGTGAGGGATTGAGCCCTAGCTCTCCCGCCGACCTATGGGAAGGAAAACCCAGACAGAAAACCGGGGGCCCGGCTACCCTCTTAGGAGTCTGCGGTTAGCTTCGGCTACCCAGCTCCAATAGCCGGTAGGGGATGGCGACCCTGACTTTAAACGCCCGGTCGGCCGGGACCGTTAGGGGGATGTTTTTACACCTCCCGCCGGCATAGAGGAAGGTCACCTCGATAAAAAACCACGGGGTTGATGGGGAGGGAGGTCCCCGTTCCCGAGGCGGGCAGGGATGTCGTCTCGCCGAGGGACGGAAAGGCCCCTCTTCCTTCCTCCATTGCACGCCGGTGCTCCGGCAGGAGGGGGAGGGGGGGTATCCCTCTTCTGACCCAGCCCAGGACGTGGTCCTGGGTTGGACGGAGGAGAGGCCCACACTCGGTGGTTGCACACCAGGGACGTGGTCCCACGGTCTGCCGAGCGTGGAGGGTCGTTGGGCCGCTCGGACGTATTCCGAGGTCGGGGCCAGCGACCTGGGTGGGAGATCGCCTGGGCCACTCGGACATATTCCGAGGTTGGGGCCGGGCGACGCTTGCGAAGGGAGACCCGTCGGGCCGCTCGGACGTATTCCGAGGTCGGGGCCGGCGGGTCTTGGCCGCCGGGTGAAATAGACCGGCGGCGCGCGGGTAACTCCGGCGGTTTGGGGATCGCATCCCTCCCGAACCCGGCCGTCGGAGTAGGCGGTTGGCCAGGGCGCGGAAGTTACCTCGGCCCTGGGCAAGGATTGCATGCCGGTCGCCACGGCGGGCACGACCTTGGGTGGGATGCGACACCCTGTGGTCTGTCTGTCCGTGGGGCCCCCCGCGTGGCGGCGCCCGTCGCGGTGCCCACCGGGTCGGAGCGGTGGGAGCCCCGAAAGCCCATGGGGAGCTGGGCCTTGATACCCTCTCCTCATGGGTGAGTAAGGGACATGGAGTCCCAGTCGCCCTGCTGTTGGCAGGGGGCTGGGGCATAGGGGGCAACCCCGAGCCGTGACGGGTAGCGGGATTTAAACAAAAATGAGCGATAATAAAACCCACACGAACAAAGAGGAGCAGCGCTCTGAAGAACAGAGCGTGAGCAGAGGCGAGAGCGGCGCCGCAAGACGTAGCAGTCTTGCGGCGCCGAAGAGTGTCAAGGAGAGGAGGGCCAGGGCAAGTAGCACTGGCTCCCTCTTCAGAGACACGGGAGAGGGTGTCAATTCCCGGAGCAATCCGGGGCTGCCTCGCCAAGTCGGCAACGGAGAAGGAGATGGGTCCCGCTCCCGGTCCCGGTCCCGGACCCGCCCGGCCGATAAGAAGGAGGAAGACGACGACAGCGACGTCGTCATGCGCGTCGACGGCGACAAAACGACCGACGTCGATGAACAGGCGGAGGGATCGACGCACTATGTCGACAGCTCCGACGAGCCTATCGAGGACCCCGGCAAGGACGGGTTCCTAAATAAGGCCGGGGACACGCGAGGGCGCCGTCCCACTAGCGGCGTCTATTATAGGAAGCGGGCGGAGATGGCCAAAAAGAAGGCCGAGGCGGCGGAGCGGGAGTTGGGGAAAATCGGGGATTCCTCAGTTCCGGCCAACCTCTCCAAAAACCGGAAAATTAAGGAGATCCGGGAAAGGGAGAGGTTGAAACACGCTCCGACGGAGGAGATACCGGGCCTCATCTTCGGGGGCGTCGCCACCATAGACAAGGTGGCGGAGCGGTCCTCGAATCTGAACGGGAGGATGAGGGGGGCCCTCAATGACGCCGCGGCCACAATCGCCGCCGCCACGGGGCAATTGGTGCTCCGGATAACGGACTCGGATGTGGGTGTCGGCCGAGACATAGAGCTCGAGGAGCTGAGGCGCAAAGTCTCCGCCCAGGAGGCGGAGATCAGTGGCCTGCGGGCGTTGCAGGAAGGCAACGCCCAGCTGCAGCAACAGCTGCAAAAAATGCAGCAGCAAATGCTGCAGCTGCAGCAACAACAGCAGCAGCAGCAGCCACAGGAGGGACGGCAGCACCAGCCGCCGCGCGCGCCCAGAGGGGCGAAGAAGCGACGCGCCAGCGTGGTCGACTCCGGCCCGGAGGAGACGGAAGATGCCCCCGTCGACGCCGAGATGGAGGAGGCCGCGGCCGCCGCCAGCACCAGAAGAGCGGTGCTGGAAGAAATCCGACGGGAGGGGATGCCGGCCGCGGTGAGGCCGCCGATCGGTGGCAAAACCAGGATCATCGACGGCGAAGTCGAGCGGCCCCTCGACAAGCGGGCCCCCGTCGGGGCCAAAGAAGGTAGCGGCAAAACCTGCTCCCGTTGCGCCCGCGCCCGCCGGGCCGGCCGGGGGCGGGAGAGGCGCGGGCGGCGCGCCCGGGGCCCCTCCAGTGACGCGCAAGGGCGCCGAGCCCACGAAGGGACAGAAGAAGGTTGCCGGGGGGAGGGAGCAGCCCCCTCCTTCCAAGCAGGCGCCGAGACCCCCAAGCGCCCCAGCAGCCGCCCCGACGACCCAATCCTGGGTTGAGGTGGTGGGGCGCAAGGCGAAGAAGGCCGGCGGAAAGGCTCCCACGCCCGGCTCGGGGGGTACTGGGGCCGCAAAAAAGCCCGGTCCCACGCCCGGCTCGGCGGGCGCCGCCGGGAAAAAGGGGGGGGGGAGTAGCGGGGGCCCCCGCGAGGAAGAGCCCCGGGAGAAGGCCGCCTCGCACCGCGGCGGTCACCCTCACATGTCCTGAGGGTGACTACGCCGAGTGCGTCGGGGAGGCGAGAAAGGCCATTAAGCTCTCTGAGCTCGGCCTGGACCGCGCCCCGAACGTGCGAAGGACGGCGACCGGGGCTCTCAGTTTTGAAATCGCGGGTCCCGACAACGCGGCCAAGGCGGACGCCCTGGCCGCTAAAATGAGAGAGGCGCTGGCGGCTAGGGCCGGCGTAAAAGTCGTCCGTCCGGAGATGACTGCCGAATTGCGGCTCTCCGGATTGGACGACTCTGTCCAAGAGGAGGAGGTGAGGGCCGCGCTGGGGGAGAAAGGGGGAGTTCCCCCAACCTCCATCCGGACGGCCCCCGCCAGGAGGGCGCCGAGGGGCATGAACACAATGTTCGTCAGGTGCCCCCTGGCTGCGGCGAACCGGCTCGCGAAAGAGTCGAGAGTGGGCATTGGGTGGGCGCGTGCCAGAATCGAAGTCCTGGCGAAGCGCCCACTCCAGTGTTTCCGCTGCCTGGAGGTGGGGCACACGCGGGCGACGTGTAAGGGCCGAACCGACCGCACCGGAGCGTGCTACCGGTGTGGCGTTGTCGGGCACGAGGCCCGAGGCTGCACGGCGCCCGTAAGGTGCGCCGTCTGTGCCGACGCGGGCCGCCCATCCCAGCATAGGATGGGCGGCCAGGCCTGCCCTGCTGGGGGGGGGAGGGCCCGCGCTCGGGCGGCGCCCCCTGCCTCCGGGAGGAAGGAGAGCGACCGGCCCCCAAAGGGGCCCGCGGCGACCAACGACCGGGCGAGGGGGGGCCGAGTGCCGCCGCCGCCGCCACCGTCGCGGGCCGCCCCCTCCGCCGCCAAACCGGCGGTGAGGGAGGTGAGGGACCTGACCGGCCACAGAGTGACCGTTGTGCCCCCGACCAAACCGGTCGCGGGCGAGGGGAAGATGGAGTGGTCGAAGGGTCCGAAGTCCGTGGGGTGGACGGACGGGCCCGCGGGGGCACAGGCGGCCACCGGGCCCAAGGTAGAGGCGGCCCTCCCCCGGGAGAAACCCGCCGAAATGGAGGTGGAGGCGGAGGAGCCTGAACCGGGCTACTTGTAATGCCCCTTCGCCTCCTACAAGGTAACTTGAACCACGCCCGCGCCGCCCAGGATTTATTCCTGCACACGATGGCGGAGCGCGGGTGTGGTTTGGGGGTGGCGGCGGAGCCGTACGCGGTCCCGGCGGGCCACCCCTGCTGGGCCGCGGACAGGGCTGGCTCTGTCGCCATTGTTTGGAGGGACACGCCCGAGTCCCCCCCGTGCTCGCGCACCGAGAGCGGGGTGGGATTCGTGGCGGTCAGGTGGGGGCTCGTCTCCGTTGTGGGCGTCTACGCCCCTCCGAGGTGGAGTCTCGCCGAGTTCGAGGAGGTGCTGCACGACTTGGACGCGTGTGTCCGCAGGCACCTCCTCGCGACGGCGGGACGGGTTATCGTGGCGGGGGACTTTAACGCCAAGAACCCCCTTTGGGGTTCCCCCGCCGCGAACCCAAGAGGGCGTGCCTTGGAGGGGTGGGCGTCGGGCCTGGACCTGTGTTTGATAAACACGGGCCGCCGTAGCACGTGCGTGCGCCGGCAGGGGGTGTCCATCGTGGATCTCACGTGGGCGTCTCCCCCTGCCGCGCGCATGATACGCAGCTGGGGGTGATGGTCCGCAGGGAAACCCTGTCGGACCATCGGCAGATAAAAATGGAGATATCTGCAGCCCCCCGGGACGTGCTGAGATGGGCCGTCAAGAAGTTAGAGCCCGACCGGTTGCGGGCGGCGGTCATCGCCCTTACTTGGGGCGATGACGAGAATGCCGCACGCGCCGGTGAAGGGGGGGGCCTCGACATTGACGAAGAGGTAGAGCGGCTGCGGGGCATCATGTCGCAAGCCTGCGACGCATCGATGCCCCGCGCCAAGAGGCCCTCCCCCAAGAGGGCGGCGTACTGGTGGACGGAGGACATCGCCGAACTTCGGCGAGCCTCCGTCCGCGCAAACCGCGAATGGCTCAGCGCCCGAGCGGGGCGCGGAGCCCGCGACGAGAGGGAGACTGGGGAGGCCTGGCGCGTCGCCCGCCAGGTCCCTCTCCAGAGCGATCAGGGCGGCCAAGAGCAGAGCCTGGGACGAGTTGCTCTCCGCGCTCGACGAGGATCCGTGGGGGCGTCCATATAAAATGGTCCTCAAATAACTGAGACCATGGACGCCCCCAATTACGGAAACCTTGGACCCCCCATTGGTCGGCAGGGTTATAGATACTCTCTTTCCTGCCGACCTAGGAGGAGCCGTCCTCTTCCCCGTGGCAGATGCCCCGGGGTGGAGCGACGAGCTGGGGGTGTCCGAGGAGGAGCTGGGGAGAGCACTCCGCAGGGTCAAGAGGGGCAAGGCCCCTGGCCCTGACGGGGTCCCGGGCCGAGCGTTAATCTTGGCCGCGGGGGGATTGGCCGGTCGGCTGAAGCGAGTTTTTGACGAATGCCTGGGGACCGGCCGTTTCCCCAATCGCTGGAAGGAGGCCAGTCTGGTCCTCCTGCCGAAGGAGGGTAAGCCCGCGGACTCCCCGTCTGCGTACAGGCCGATATGCCTGCTCGACGAGGCTGGCAAACTTTTTGAAAGGGTAATCGCCGAACGCCTCGTCGGGCACCTGTCCCGGCGCGAAGGTGGTGGCCTCTCCGACGAACAATTCGGATTCCGTGCGGGAAAATCGACGATTGGCGCGATCCTTCGCGTCGTCTCCCGCACGGAAGCAGTCACGGGCGGGGGGGGGGGGGGTGGCGTTGAACATATCTTTTGACGTGTCCAACGCATTTAACACCCTCCCCTGGACTGCGATCGGAGAGGCCCTACGGAGGTTCGGCGTTCCCGCCTACTTGGTGGCGGTGATTGCCGATTACTTCCGGGGCAGGGGCGTATCATATGTCGGCCAGGACGGGGTGTCGAGGACCAGGCTCATCGAGCGCGGTGTTCCGCAGGGGTCCGTCCTGGGACCCCTGCTATGGAACATCGGCTACGACCTGGTCCTGCGGGCCATTCTCCCCGCCGGCTTCTGGTTGTCCGGGTACGCGGACGACGTGTACCTGGGCGTCGGCGGGGGGAGCTGGCAGGAGGTGGCCGGACTGGCCAACGCGGCGGCGGCCACGGTGGTGCGTAAAGTGAGGGAGCTGGGCCTCAGGGTGGCCCCGCAGAAGACGCAAGTCACGTGGTTCTTCAACCGCGCTCTGCGGGGCCCGCCCCCGGAAACGAGGCCCAGCATCTACGTTGAGGGAGTCCGCGTCCCGGCCACCCCCCAACTCAAATATTTGGGGGTGTGGCTGCACGAGACGGGCAGCTTCGGCGAGCACATCGCCCGCACGGTGCCAAAAGCCATGACCATGGCAAACTGCCTGGCCAGGCTGTTGCCCAACCTGGGCGGCGCCGGCGGGCGGGTGCGTCGCTTATATGCGTCGGTCGTCCACTCAGTGCTCCTCTACGGAGCGCCTGTCTGGGCGGAGGAGGTCATGCAGAACGACCGCCTAGGCAGGCAACTGAGGGCCGCCCAGCGCATCATTGCGAATAGGGCGGCCAGGACGTACCGGACCGTATCCCACGTGGGGGCGACGGTCCTCGCCGGCATTCCCCCGATCGATCTCTTGGCGGGTTCTCAGACGAGAACCTACCGGAGGATAAGGGAGATCAAATCGAGGGGGGGCATAGTCGTGCCCAGGGCGAGGGCCTTGCTGAAGCGCCGAGCCAAAAAGACCCTCCTCCGGGAGTGGAGCGCCATGCTCACACTCCCACAGCGGGCGCGGAGGAGGGTCCGTGAGGCAATCCAGCCATTCCTACGGGAATGGTTGGAACTCAGAAGGGGACGCGGACTGACGTTCCATGCGGCGCAGGTCTTCTCGGGACACGGTTGTTTCGGGGAGTACCTGTGCCGCATTGGAAAGGAGAGCACCACCGGCTGCCATCACTGCCCGGAGGCGACGGACACGGCGCAGCACACGCTGGAGCATTGTCCGGCGTGGGAATAGCTGCGTCGTGTTCTCCGGGCGGAGATAGGAGGGGACCTCTCCTTGCCGGCCATCGTCGAGGCGGTGGTCGGACCACAGGGAGAGGTCAAATGGTCGGCCTTTGTCTCCTTCTGCGGCAGCGTAATGTCGCGGAAGGAGGCAGCCGAGAGGATCAGGAGGGGGGAGGTAGACCCCCCTCCCGACAGCGACGGTGACGGCGGCGGCGGGGGCGGGCGACCACCGCCGCCGCGACGACAGCGACGGCGGCGTGAGCAGCGTCGCTGCCCGACGCGTACGGACGCCCCCCGCGCCACGGCCCGAAACAGGGCGGGGAGCGCGGGGAGCGCGGGGAGGTCGTCGCCCGTCTGGGGGTGACGGCGGCGGCGGGAGCGGCAGCCACCACGACGACAATGGGCCGCGGCTGCCGCCAAAACGGCGGCGCCGCGCCCCCCGCGTCTTGTCCCCCTCGTCTGGGGGGACACCTGACGCTAGGGGGGGGGGGGCGGTCGGTGGCTGGCGGGGGTTTGCCTCGGTCGCTGCGGGCCTTACCGTTCGTTGGAGGCCCGCTCCCCCCGCTATTAGGCCCGGGGGGGAGCGCCGAGGCGGCTGCGGGCCTACGTATTTGGGCCCGCCCCCCCCCCCCACGCCTGGCGGTCATCGTCCGTCCCCACCCGGGAGGTCAGCCCCCCCCCGCCCACGACCCCTGCCCAAACGGGGGGGGAGCGGGGGGGCTCGGATACGAGAAGGAGCAGCCCCCCCCCCCTGCTTGGGAGGGGGGGCGGATGGGGGTGCGGGCGCGCGAGCGGGGGCTCCCGCGCGCCCGCAACCAGAAAACCCCCAATGTGACGGGTGGCGGGCCGGGGCGGGGATCCCCCCGGTCCGCCACAACAGAAGCGGCAGCCTTATAGGCTAGGGGGGGAGGACTAGCCTCCCCCCCAGGACAGGTGCCCTTACGGGCACGGCGCGGAGGGAGTCCCGGATGAATCATGGCGTTTCCCGGGGCTCCGTCACACCAAACGCGCCGAGAAGGATCCCCGCGGGGTTTTAGCCGGTAGGAATCCGGCACTCCTCCGTCCTCTCCCCCGAGGGCGGGGGGTCTTCCCCCTCAGAACATCAGAGGGGGCCCTGGGCCACATACTGGGCTTGCCCGGGAACCCAGGGTCGAAGATTTCCCCGCGTCAAAAAAAAAAAAAAAAAAACAAGTTACTACTCTTTTGTCAACATAAAATTCTTTTTAGTAAGACAAACATAGAATAGATAAAAAGTTACTCTCTTTTCAACATACAGTATTTCTTAGTAAGGCAAACATATAGAACAAATAAAAAGTTACTCTTTTCAACATAAAGTTCTTTTCAGTAAGACAAACATAAAATAAATAAAAATTCAGTCTTTAACATAAAGTATTTCTTAGTAAGAACATAGAACAAATAAAAAGTTACTCTTTTCAACATAAAGTTCTTTTTAGTAAGACAAACATAAAATAAATAAAAACTCAGTCTTTAACATAAAGTATTTCTTAGTAAGAACATAGAACAAATAAATAGTTATTCTTTTCAACATAAAGTTTTTTTTAAACATAGAACAGATAAAATTACTGTTTTTAAGATAAAGTTCTTTTAGTAAGATTTTGAATAGTTTCCGACAAAATATCTAATGTACGATTATGTAAGTTCATAGAGTCTCTTAAAAGTTCGTTTTGTGCTTCCGTTGCAGACGCGATACGTTGTAAATTTTCACTTATTGTCTGCAAAAATAAGAAAATTATATTACTAACATTTATTGTATAAATCGCGAAATTCGATAATTACTACTTTTAATATATAGATATTACTTTCAACCACTTCAAGAGAATTTTATATTTGATAATTTTCAATAGGGCAATAAGTGCGCGTAACATATATAAAAAGATGATATGTATACAATATACCTGAAAATATTTGCTATGATCCTCTTGTACATTTTGAAAATAACTTGTAGCCTCTTTAACGGAAGAGTACCTCATACGTTTTTCTATAATAAAAAATTTTTATTTAAAAGAAACATTTTTTATGTATATTACAAATTAGGAATTATAATAATAATGCAGAGATACTAAAATATATACATGATATATTATAAATTTGTACTTACTACCAAGACTGATTGGAGTAGATATATTTGATGTACTCGTATTTGTTTTTAATGATTCTAACTTTGTCCTTAACCTTGTAATATTTGCGGATGCACTACTAGTAGAGGTATTATTAATACATTGTGAAGATGTTGCAATAGCATTGGAAGTACAGGATGGACTGTTAATTTGATGAATATTCTGTTGCTTCGGAAAATTAAGCAAACTTGTATTTTCAACAAAAGTCACATCTCCATCACCAGTTATGTCGGCTGTTGCTATTACCTACATAAAGAAACATTTAATTTAGTAAAAATCAGTGTGTTGTATATAAAACAATTAAAAGCATTATATTTGTATATCATACTATAATATATTATACATACAACAGCTTGTTCTTCACGAACAGCTTGTTCTTCACGAACAGCTTGTTCTTCATGAACAGCTTGTTCTTCAATTTCCTGTGGATCAGTATTTTCAATATCCTCAGGATCATTTGTTAATCCTAATATCAATGTTGCATCAACCATATTCTATGGAAATAAACGAAATAAAAATAATTAAAAATATGAACATTTTATAACTTTCTTTTGTAATAGTCTTTTGAAAAAACAACAAACCTCAGGCTGTTCTCCAAGACCTACTTCCTTTACTGGTAAACCCACAGATGATTCACCTCCAATAATTGATAATATTTTTAAATCAGAATCTTTAAGCTGAACTGGTTCCCCGATATTTCCAGTAAGTTGTCTTTGTGCTTTACCCTTTGCTGCCCGCGCTCTAGCTTGGTTTCTTTGATCACACCAAAGCTATAACATATAATATAAAAGTGATGATACAAGAAAATATTATATGAAAAATGAGAAGAACATATGTAATAAAATTTTAAGTGTCAAATAGAAATATATGTAATATATAAAGTCATACTTTTTTCCAATTATCCACAGTTTTTGATGGTCCTTCTATAGAATTTAGTTTTTCAGTTAAATGTTGCCATTGCTTATCGTGGGTTACTTTTCCTTTCGCTCCCAGTAATTTATTTGTAGCAAAAGCAATATGGTTTTGCATGTATGAAATTAGATATTCCATTTGCATATTGCTGACTTTAGGAGCCCTTGTTTTTTTTTTTAGCAATCTCCATACTCAAATAAAATTAATATGTTTTATTAGAAATAAGTACATCCAAAAGTAGAATATTTATCTATCATATTATATACACACAAATTTAACCAAAGTATATAAATAAGTACCGAGATAAGTACCTTATCTATAAATGTACATATAACCTAAAACACGATAAACGATTGTTTATCTATATTATTTGGTTAAATTGGTAAATAATTTAATCTAAAATAATCCAGTTGCAATCTCTATCATATTACATACATACTTTAACCAAAGTATATAAATAAGTACCTTATCTATAATAAATGTACACATAACCTAAAACACGATAAACGATTGTTTATTTATATTATTTGGTTAAATTGGTAAATAATTTAATCTAAAATAATCCAGTTGTAATATATATTTATATATTTTAATAATATATATGGTATAAATACTTACTTTATGTATTTCTTTCATATATACTTATTACACATACAATTGATACGCATAAATAAATGTTTCCGTCCGGAAAAAATCACGCGACTTACAATTTAAATCTTCAATTCTGATTCGCTTATAGCATATGATGTCATCATTTCTTCCTAGTTCCTTTGGGCTTTGCGTTATATTTCCGAAGATACCCGAACAACACGGGACTCATAACGCAAAGCGTTAACGAAGCCTAAAGAATACGATTTCCGAGAGCAATGCGTTACGGGGTAACGCATTTTGCGTTAGCGGAGACATAACGCAAAAAGATACAGAATAGGGCTGCAGGTCTGAAGAGAATAGAGTGAGGGACCCCAAGGGAACTGATTGGGCCTCCTACCGAGAGGACCTATCTGTCAGTCTCAGGGACTTTCCCAAAAGACATGGGACCGCACAAGAGATAGAGCTCTGCGTAGACCACCTGCAAAGAGCTCTGGTAAGCAGCTTTGAGAAGAACTGTCCGGAAAGGACAGTTAAAAACACCAGGAGTACCTCCTGGTGGAGTCCAAGGCTGCGGGACCTCAGGGACGCGGCCCGCCGTTCATGGAATAGGGCCAGGAACACGGGCCGCCGGTCTGACTGGGACCTTCATAGAAGGGCTCAGAAGGACTACGGAGACTCTGTAGTAAGGGCAAAAAGGAAGAGCTGGGAGAGATTCTGCGAGTCAGTGGAGGGCATGCCCGAGACCGCTAGACTGTGCAGAGTTTTGGCCAGGGACCCGGACGCAGCCCTGGAAACCATCTGTCTCGCTGACGGGACGATGGTGACTGGGGAACGGTGTCTGACACACTTACTGGAGACAAGCTTCCCGGGCTTCCGGAAGGAGTCGGAGGACTATGCATGGCAGGGGACTCCGGCTCTGCGGAGAGCGCGGGGAGATGATTGGGCGCTTGCAGCCGAAATCGTTAGACCCGACAGGGTCAGATGGGCTGTAATGGCCTTCAAGCCCTTCAAGTCAGCGGGACCGGATGGGATCTTTCCGGCTCTTCTACAGGAGGAGCTGGAGTAGATCATTGGGCCCCTTACACGGACTTTAAGGGCTTGTCTGGCGCTGAGATACACGCCCAGCGCTTGGAAACTGGCAAGGGTGGTGTTTATCCCGAAAGCGGGTAGGACAGGTTACACCTCTGCCAAGGATTTTAGACCAATCAGCCTGACGTCCTTTCTTCTTAAGACGTTAGAAAAGCTGGTTGATATCTACGTGCGGGACGTTGTTCTTCTGCGGCATCCGTTGCACAGGAACCAGCATGCGTACCGCGCGGGTTACTTTACTGAGACCGCCCTCCACTCTGTCGTGTCGTTTATCGAGGGGCAGTTGGAGGAGCGGGGCTTTGTGGTGGGCACCTTCTTGGATGTGGAGGGTGCGTTCAACAACACTCCTCACGAAGTAGTGTGTGAAGAGGCCGCTCGGAGAGGTGTCCCTGAGATGATCGTTGATTGGATCAGGGGCATGCTTGGACGGCGAGTAACGACCTCATCAGGATCGGTGAGAGTCAGCGGATGGGTGGAGAGAGGCTGCCCACAGGGGGGGATCTTTCTCCGCTCTTGTGGTGTCTGGTAGCTGATCGGCTACTTGGCACATTAAACGATAGGGGCTTCTTTACGCAGGGATATGCCGATGATTTGGCTATCCTTGTGCGAGGACCCTTCCTGGAGACGCTTCTGGAGCTAACACAGGCAGCTCTAGAGGTGGTAGAGGAGTGGTGCCGCGGGACCGGTCTATCGGTGAACTCACTGAAGACCGGGCTCGTGGTATTCACACGCAAGTACAAAGTGGGCCCTGTGGAAGGGCCTATTTTGGGGGGAACAAGACTTGTTCCGACCGAGTCGGTGAAATATCTGGGGGTCACCCTAGATAGGAAGCTGACATGGAAGGAGCACCTTGAGAATCGCTGTAAGAGCATTTGCTCTTACTTCTGAACGTGTAGGCGAACTTTCGGCCAGATATGGGGTCTGAAACCAAGGATGGTCTATTGGATCTACACGGCGATTCTCCGGCCCAGGCTTCTGTATGCATCGGTGGTATGGTGGCCCAGGGCGCAGACGAAAACCGCCAGAATGGCTCTGGAGCACGTCAGGGCTCTGATTTTAAGAGGTGCCCTAGGGGCGATGCGAACCACGCCGCTGGCAGCGATGGGCGTGCTGCTAGGCATTGAGCCACTGCACCAGGTGGTGGTGGCTGCGGCGGCGGCCGCGGCCTACCGTCTGAGATGCGATTTGAAATGGGAGGCTGGTGCTAGACACACAAGACTTCCAGGAACGGTTCTGGCTGGCCCCGTTTTCACAATGGGGCAAGACAGAATGCCGGCAATCCGCGTCTTTGAGAGGAAGTACAGAGTGTGCTTCCCTGAGCGCGAAGAGTGGAAGGACCCGAAAGGGCTGAATGACTGGAATGGGGACATCTGGTTTACGGATGGCTCCAGAACAGGTGTTGGCTCTGGCGCGGGACTCTACTGTCCCCGAGATGGTACTAAGGAAAGTGTCCCACTCGGTGAATTTGCTACGGTATTCCAAGCGGAGACTGTAGCCATTATGAGATGTGCCCAAACCTTACTGGAGAGGAAGCGGAAGGGAGGGCGCATCAGAATCTGTTCGGATAGCCGGGCGGCGCTTGAGGCCCTCTGTGCTCCGAACTTTACTTCACGGCTGGTCTGGGACTGTAGCTGCACCCTGGAGGAGCTGGCGAAGAACAATAGTGTCACCTTAATGTGGGTTCCCGGTCATTCGGGGATCAAAGGTAACGAAATCGCCGATCAGCTCGCTAGAGCAGGATTGGAGACAAGACTGCTGGGACCGGAGCCGGCCGTTGGGGTCCCCTTCAGCCTAGGCAGGAGGGAGATCCGGGGCTGGCTGCGGAACCAGCATCTTGGTAGCTGGAGAGAGGAAACCAGGGGCAAATGTAGACAGGCCAGGGCTCTCTTGGGAGATTCTCCCAGGGAGGGACTGGCAGGAAGCATTAGATCACTGAGCAGGAAGGACGCCAGGCTGGCAGTGCAGCTGCTGACAGGTCATGGCGTCCTGAACTACCACATGTACAAGTTGGGCTGTAGTAATACACCCGACTGTAGACTTTGTGGGGAAGAGGAGGAAATAAGTCTCCATATTCTTGGTCAATGTCCGGCATACGCCAGGCAAAGACTCCTTACGCTCGGCTCATACTTTCTGGATCCCGAGCAGATAGGACAGCTACCGGTGGAGGACCTGCTTCGCTTTTATAGGGAAACAGGTCTTCCCTAACTGAGAGGCCGTTATTGCAGCGGGGAGGCACAATGGACTCAGTCTGCGTGCCGCCAGCAGGTCTTCGTTGGAGGACCACCCCCCAGTCTCATTATTATTATTATTATTAGTACGCCTAGTGGAGCGATTGAAATTACGAAACTTGTCGGAGATGATTGGCTAAAAACTTCAAGTGTGGAATAAAATATTTTTAATAACAATATTTCGTTTAATGCTAAGAAACAAGTTATCGAAGATTCTGATGAAATAATCGAAAATGATAAAGAATCATCTCGTGCTCACATTGAAAATTTACCGTTAGATAAGAATGTTGAATCTAGTATTAGCATTCAAGAAAATATCTCTAAAGAAATTAATGTTACTATGACTGATAATAGACATGAAGTTACGAGTTCGGATTATATACCAAGCAATATCACTACAATAAATGGAACAAATTCTAATGTAAGTGATAATGTGAGTTTTCCTATTAATAATGATGCTCCTCCAGTTGATATTCGTGACGTTCACATGCCTGTTTCAAAAAATGAAAATGCAGGTTTTTCACTTAAACAATATTTTTGTCCTTATTGCAAGAAACTGCAAAAAAAGTTTGCTCGGCAATTAGAACTAAAACACAAAAATATACCAGATGTTCAAAAATTTATACATTTTCCAAAAGGCAATCCAGAACGACGCAAAATTATTGAAAAAATTCGAAAATATGGTAATTACCTTCATAACACTAATGCCGATTTGAATACGGGAGTTCTCATAGCTTGTCGACGTGCTCAATCGAAGTTTAACAGTACTGCCGAAAACTATGTGTGTTGCAGTCATTGCAAAGGATTTTTTTTCTAAAAGGACCTTGAGAATGCATTACAAGAAGTGTGATCCAGCTCACGAGAAAGGTCGAAAAGGTCAACTCGTAAAAGGTAAACGGTTAATGGGATATATACAACATCGTGCTAACGATGTTATGCGTCGAAAAATTGTCCCATCACTCCAAGATGACAATGTTTCAAGATCTATCAAATACAATGAACTTCTGATTTTATTCGGTAATAAATTATGCGACACATACACACTTCCTCATCAGTACGATATGATTAGAAATTATCTACGACTACTTGGGCGCTTCAAATTGACAATCAAAGAAATTAACAAGAAAATATCTGACTTTGCATCCATTTTCCATCCTGGATACTACGATGATGTTATAAAGGCTGTCAAAATATGTGCAAATTATGATTCTGAGTCACACGTTTTTCAAACACCATATAACGCAACTACTCTGGGAACAATGTTGAAGAAATGTTCTCATATACAAGCTGCTGAATGTATTAAGCGAGAAGACCTTGATGGAAAAAAAGCTGTTGATGATTTTATGGTACTGTTTGATGATGATTACCCAGTGACAATTAATAAAAAAGTTACAGAGGATCGAGCAAATAAACGCCGACAAAAACAAATTGTTCTTCCGTCAAAATCAGATATCCAAAAATTGTATAGCTATACAAAAAATTTATGTGAGGAAACCATGAAAATTTTTCAGAAAAAATTTGATATTAATGCATGGAAAAATCTAATTAACAGTAGTCTGATTCTTGTTCAGATGTTTAATAGACGAAGAGCTGGTGAGATTGAGAGACTGCTCATTGAAAACTATGAAAATCAAGAGACGATTGACAAGATTTTCAATCCTGATATATTTGACAACATATCAGAAGAATCTCAAAAACAAGCCAAGCAATTTGTTCGATTAACTATACGAGGCAAAAGAGGAAGAACCGTTCCCGTATTACTACATACATTTTTAACTTCGTACATCGATGTTATACTTAAATATCGTTCTGAAGCTGGAGTGAGCTCAAAAAATAAGTACGTCTTTGCAGTACCTCGAGTAAATTCTCCAAAAAAAGGTTACGTCAGAGCTTGTCCTATAATGCGAAAATTTGCTAATAACTGTGGTGCATCGATCCCTACCAGTCTACGAGGTACTACGCTTCGAAAGCATATCGCTACTTATACCGCTATGTTGCGAGTAGAGGAAAATCAAGTTTCAGACTTAGCAAATTTCATGGGACATGACAAGCAAATCCATAAAGATGTGTATCGAGTCCCTAATGGACTGATTGACATGACTGAAGTATCTCGTTTGCTACAAGCTGCAATAGACAATGAGGATGAAGACAGTGATGGAGAAAGTGATCAAATCAAAGACAATACAAAAGATGACAATATGCAAACAGACGATACGTCAACTGACGCCGATGATTTTCATGAGAATAATAGTGATAATATTATTGATGACGAACCTCTGCAGCCGACGGGGTCGACTGCATCGACGTCTCCGATGGGCATGATGGTGGCAAGATCGACAACGGTGGGCCCTACAATCACGGACGACCGTGTGTTGACCGATTCATGTGTTGAATGAGTCAGCGGCCAGTGTCGCGCGGCAGCGCGAATACACCGGCAACGAGCGACGGTCAGGCGGCGGAGGTGGAACGAGACGTCGTCCCGGACAACGGAATGACCAGCGACAACATGGCCCCGAATACCGCGACCCAGTGTCCCAATTCTGCGGCCCCCGTTCCAACTCAACCCCTTGACATTGTAAATAATAAAAAGGGACCTTTAGTCACGTAAGTTAGATATGTAAGATGCGTGCGGTTTAGAATATAAGTCATTATCATAGATGTATGTATGTGTGAGAGAGATATGCGATGTGCAGCGAAAAAGGACATTACGAATACAGGCGCGTATACACACACCTTTTCCGACAGTCACACACACACACACACCAATAGCGATAGACATAGAGATATATATATGTTACAGTTAAAACCCGAAATCCGTCAAAACCCGAATTTCCTAGGAAATTCTAGTTTTAACTCTCGGTTAAAACGCGAAATCCCACAATCTGCAATGCTATGTATAAGGTATATGTTACGCTCAAAGATCGAAACGCTCACTGAGCAAAAAAACCGACCACAACGCGTTCTGGCAATATAAAAATGCCACAACGCGTTATGGACGCTTATTGATGCAGCCATGACACGATTGACTTTCGATGATGAATATATCGCAGCCACATGGTGTACACATACACACACACATGCGGGGAGGTTGCAAGGGGGGGGGCGTTTGGCCCCCCTCCCGCTCCCCCTCCGCTGGTAGGCAGGGTGGACCTCGCTTTACAACTTAGCATGTACTTTGTAAGTTGTAAAGCGAGGTCCACCCTGCCAACCGAAGGAGGGGGTGCGGGAGGGGGGCCGAAGGCCCCCCTTGCACCCTCCCCCGGGTGTGTGTGTGTACACCATGTAGCTGCAACATATTCATCATCGAAAATCAATCTTGTCATGGCTGCATCAATAAGCGTCCACAACGCGTTGTGGCATTTTCATATTGCCAGAACGCGTTATGAGCGTTTTTGAAAGTGCCACGACACAAGTTTCGCGTTGTGAGCGTTTTCGATCTTTGAGCGTAACATGTACCTTATATAGCATTGCAGATTGTGGGTTTTCGCGTTTTGACTGTAAGAGAAACACGTCAGATCGCGAATTTACTAAAGCAGTCGGTCAATTCTAGTTTTTACTGAATTATTTCAGTTAGAACGCGAATGTACAAAAGCACTCAACCAAATCTAGTTTTAACTAAATTTTTTTAGTTAGAACGCGAATTACCGAGAGGGCTTAGTTAAAACTAGAACTTCCTAGGAAATTCGGGTTTTGACGGATTTCGGGTTTTAACTGTAATATATATATGTATTTAGAATAAAAGTACAAAGATTAATTCACTGATTACCTGAAACATGTCGCGTGATAAAAGAATAAAGATGATTGTCAAATGTTACCCTACAAAGTATACGTATGATATAACATACCTAATAAATCCTCCCTACGTTCCAATCGATAATAAACGAGAGAAAAATAAATCGGGGTAACACGCGAGTATTTCGGAGACAAAAGGGGATTGACGGTCGTTTCAATCAGCTAGCGCTCGGGTAGAGGGGAGAGAGAAGGAAGTATTACGATCGTAACGTAACTACGAGCTACAGAGATTTGTTTGTTTTTTATTCTCTTCTTCCTTTCTCATCGGACAACAGCCGCGAACGATTAGCTGTAACATTAGTAGACCGAGTTCGCGAGGATCGGCGTATATTGTTGAGACGCGACTTATGTGGCTTTCGAGAGACGCGTTAGGGGCAATGGAGATGACCACGGGATCGAATAGAAACGCGTTAGCGAAAACACAATCTAGCGACATCGTGGGGTTAAGTCCACCGTAGTTGTAGTCGTGGGGACCTAAAAAATGCAACCGCAAAGGTCATGACGCGATACGCAGGTTTGTTCGCGAAAACGCGAACGACGGGCCCGGCGTGTGTGACGTCATCATTAACCGACTTTCGGGCATCCCTGTAGCGTGTCCATAGGGCTAGCAATGCGCCCATGCACTAGATTCGTAAAATCGGGAACGAGATATAATTTCTAAAAAAGGCGACCGGTGACGTGTTTAGTACGTTCATCAAAACACTCCCATGGAGTCCTGTGCATGTGCGTAATATGGGACGCGAAATCGCGATTCAAGCGATCGAGGTAGCCAGCGGCGTATAGGCAGGCGTTCGGACCGCCCAACATGCATGTGTATGTGACCGCGTTACGATAGCGGTAGGCGTGCGTGATTTAGCCAGCCAACGCGGCGGCTGGTCGAAACTCGAAGCGAAAAGGCGCAAAGCATAAGCGGAGGCGCTGAAATGAGAAAGCATATCGTACTCGCCAAATTTGTGAGCGTCCGAGCGAGAACGAGTCCCCAAATTAATAAAATATTATTTGCGTATAATGGAAGCTTCTAGAAGTTTCCAAAATACGTGCAGGGAAACATGTTTACGAGAAACGATCACGCTATGTAATAGCGGTGGGGGACTTGTTGACGCGTGAACGCAACCGGCGAACAAACGAGCGAGATCGGAATGCGGATAAGAGTGGGGCGATCGTGAGACAAACAACCGACGGTCGCGAACAGGAATCCAGGTCTTTCGCCGTGAGAAGTCAACGAGTGCGAATGTAACGTACTGACTCTCCGTAAAATCGGCACTGAACCCGCGAGCGGCGCGTAATCTTGCTAATTAAAGTCGTTAATAGTAACACGAAGGGTAAATATACCGATCAGTGGACCATCCCCCGATGACCTTGACCTTGACATAATTTCTCAAGGTCATGACCCTGAGTGACCTTCAAAAGTTTTTAGCCGCCGCTCGTTGTTTGTTAAAAAGTTATTAACAAAAAAAGTTTGAACGAAGGAATTTCAATTAAAGCAGCGAATCATTGATATATTGAACAGTCTTTTCGTTAAAGCAGAGAATAGTTAAATATTGTAAACACTCTGAATTGATACGTGTGAAGGACATTACTACTTCAAAGATTTCTTGCATGAAATTTTGGCTTTTTACAAGTATGTGCTTTCTAAGTTGAAGCACATACTCTCTATTCTCTGTTTTAAATAACTTTTCTTAATATACCAACAATTCGCTACTTTAACTAACTTTCTTTCGTTCATACATGTACTATTTCCACATAAATATGTAGGCGTTTATGTTATGGGCCGTAAGGCCGGTTAGGTATTTAGGTATTGATAGGAGAGCGGGGAAATTAACGTAGTAGCGGAGCAGTCGTGGCGACGCACGCTGAGTGCTAGGCGTGTGAACGAGGGATCCCGAGTTCGAGACCAGTCGGCTCCGTTAATTTTTCCCGTCTCTTACAGTTCAGAAGTGGGATTGTGCCCACGGTACCTCGTTGGAGGGAGATTTAGGGATTTACCCAATACACTAGTGAGGGTGTGATTGGAAGTCCGTGTTGTTCTTGCAGGCTGCGGCAGTTGGAGGACATGGCACATTCGGGGCGAATGTGATGTCAGGCTGGCCGAGCTGTAGGCGTTTATGTTATGGGCCGTAAGGCCGGTTAGGTATTGATAGGAGAGCGGGGAAATTAACGTAGTAGCGGAGCAGTCGTGGCGACGCACGCTGAGTGCTAGGCGTGTGAACGAGGGATCCCGAGTTCCAGACCAGTCGGCTCCGTTAATTTTTCCCGTCTCTTACAAATATCAGTCATTTATGTCTATTAGTACTCAAAATAACTGCTATATTTGTCAAACTTTTTTTGTTAATAATTTTTTAACAAATAACGAGCGACGGCTAAAAACTTTTGAAGGTCACTCAGGGTCATGACCTTGACAAAATATGTCAAGGTCAAGGTCATCGGGGGATGGTCCCCTGATCGGTATATTTACCACGCGAAGTGTATCGATACAGTAATTAGTGCGAATATAGGCGCGTAGCCGAAATATTACGCCGAGTAACTCTGCGGAAAGAGTACATCTTCCGTGAGAGATATACGAGTGCGCGCGTAGATAACGCGATAGCTACTCATATCAAATAACTGTAACGCGAAACAACCAGTGATCCGTATCATACGCAATTAATCGGGTTAATTACGCGAGATTGGTGACGCGACCGGGAACATTGAACGCCACGTATGCGATTCGATGCTCGTATTGAAAACCGGCTCTCATCCGCAAACCGAGTGCGTAAATCGAGATCCAGTGTACAAATCGCGATTACGATAGGCAACGCGAGAATAGAAAATTATATTCCGCGATATCGAGTTCCGTGCAAAGGAACATCTAAAGCGCCTTAGCCACGCGTAGGCTTCACGCGCGAACATCTGCTGTAACCACGACGTATCCGTGTGTTGAATTGATCTAAAATAAAATCAGTGAAATAACTAAAAGCAGAGCACAGTGAGTGATTATTCATAAAAGCTAACTTACCCTGTGTTACCGTTCCTCGAATCCTAAACTTGGTTGCGACGGTGATCTCCGGACATCCTGCTTCAACGACGTGACGGCGATCCAGCGGACGGCTGAGACAGAGGCGGCGACGATCCAGTGGGCAGTGAGATCCATCCGGCATCCAACGGGGAACCTGAAACATAGAAAAGGGGAATTAGCGGTGACCTACGAAAGATTTGTCACTTACGTTACCTTCTCGATGGGCTATCTGGTCAAACCGAGTGGCGACCATCTAAAACGGTTGTTCTTAAATGAGTGAGTCGTGCGTAATGCACATCTCCGACCGGTCAGGACTGAAAATAATTAGTTTCTAATTCCGACGGATTATCATTCCTAGAGGCTGTCCGGTCACAGTCACACCTCAACCATAGTCCTCGAGAAGACGACGTATTCGCACACGTTTAATAAATTACGATGATAATTGACGATAAAATTATAGATTCCAGTACTCGATGCTCAAGCTGTGTTTATGAAAAATTCATTGTTATTTTTACTTGTTTATATACATTAATTTTTTATAAATTTATATTATTACCTTTTATCCAATAATATTAATTTTTGTACTTTTATATAAAACAATTTCTTTATTAATACATATCTAATAAATTGAGTTTTAATTACAGCCTTACAGCAAAAATCAATAAAACGCATTAAATGGACAGAAATGGAGAAAGAAGTGATTAGAATAAAACTTTGGTGATCTTTGTATGCTGCCCAAATTACCATCACTAAGCGAATGTAAAGCTTCGATTGATCAGAATAGCTGCTTGAAAAAAAGAACTCCTAAACAATTAAAAACCTGGATTGACAATCAGCGTAAGGATAAAGTTAGAAAGAAGAAATATTTGTGTAATAAATGCTGAATTAGTCTGCTTCCAGTACTCAATCCTCAAGCTGTAAGTTTGTGAAAAATTTATTATAATTTTTATTTGTTTATATACATTAATTTTTTATAACTATATATTGTTTACATACATTAATTTTTTATTTTATATTTTTACATTTTATCCAATAATATTAATTTTTATTCTTTTATATAAAAAAATTTTTTATTAATACATAATAAATTAAGTTTTAATTACAGCCTTACAGTAAAAATTAATAAAACGCATTAAATGGACAGAAATAAAGAAAGAAGTGGTTAGAAAAAACTTTGGTGATCTTTGTAAGCTGTCCAAATTACCATCACTAAGCGAATGTAGAGCTTTGATTGATCAGAATAGCTGCTTGAAGAAAAGAACTGAACAATTAAAAACCTGGATTGACAATCAGCGCAAGGATAATGTTAAAAGAAAT
Source organism: Leptothorax acervorum (assembly GCA_035220615.1). NCBI lineage: Eukaryota > Metazoa > Arthropoda > Insecta > Hymenoptera > Formicidae > Leptothorax > Leptothorax acervorum. The sequence goes on from JASTWQ010000291.1 coordinate 174,475, forward strand.
ATTCGTGTAATAAACATGAATTAGTCTGAAAAAGTAGAACGTACTATAAAAATTTTTTTTTTTGAAAAATGTATAACTGAAAAATTTTCTCAATGTCTTCAGTTTTGTTTTTTGTATGTGTATTTGTCTCTTTGACTATAATTATATTTTTAATATTACTGATATTTATTTAACTATTTAATTTTGCAAAAAAAGGTAAAACTTTTACCTCTAAGAAATTAAAACTTTTTAGGTTATAATTATATTTCTGTTTATAAGTATATTTTTTTGTTTAAAACAATTTCATTTTAAGTATTATATCTCTTTGTTTCTCGAAAATAACTGGTGCATTTATTTTTGAAAGATTGATTTTTAAAGAGATAACTGATAAATGTCGGAAAATGTGTGATAAAGGAGGATGATTAGAAAATACTCATTGTAACTGTTATTGTGTGCTAATATATAATTTCATAATATTTGACACAAGATACATTTTAGTCTCTAATGTAGACTAAATTTTATTTCAAGTATCATGTTTTTTAAATTTAAAAAAACTGGTGCATTTATTTTTGAAAGACTGATGTTTAACGAATAATTATCGGAAAATGTGTGATAAAGAGAACAGATTATAGAATACTTATAACTGTCATTATACATATATTCTTTGTACAGCAATCACAATGTATCTTTCATTTTGTACTATCTAACGATTCAAGGATTGATGTTATAGCTTAAAAAATTTGAAAGCTAATATGCTCATTTTGACACTTATCAGAATTCAAATTTTGTTTACAAATCTTTAATTTAGTCGTTGACATTAGGTGTTAAAAGTTAAATTTTAAACAGAATAATAAATTTCTTTCGCCAGTGAAGAATAACAATTAAAGTAATTTAAATCGACCGTGACTGGCAATATATAACATCTTTCCGATATGAACATTGAAAAATTTAAATTTTAAAGATAACCTGCTGATTTTCATATTTTCAAACAATTCAGGTTTTGTATGAATCTTCAATATGACTCAATAGAAAGGAAATAGCCATACGGTCCAAGCTTGGATCTTAGGCAGCTCAATATAATTATTTTCTATATGTATTAATACGCGTATTTTCCAACATATTAAACTGCGCGCCGATTATTTGTCGGACTTAAAACACAGCTATTGTTGGAACATTAGAAATTCCCTCTCCCTTCCCTAATTAAATCGATATTGATTTAATATTAAAATCACTGTAAAAACTTATTGCGAAAAATATTACCCCAGCCAGGGTTCGAACCTGGAATCTCCCGCATTCCGTTCGGGCGTCTTACCAATTCGACTACCGGGGCATGTGGTAATATTTATCGCAATAACCGGATATCAATAATTTGAACGTCTTTCTCAGGCGACGTGAATAAACAATATATGTTAAGACCGTTAAGATATAAATCAATACAAAGGAAATAGCCATACGGTCCAAGCTTGGATCTTAGGCAGCTCAATATAATTATTTTCTATATGTATTAATACGCGTATTTTCCAACATATTAAACTGCGCGCCGATTATTTGTCGGACTTAAAACACAGCTATTGTTGGAACATTAGAAATTCCCTCTCCCTTCCCTAATTAAATCGATATTGATTTAATATTAAAATCACTGTAAAAACTTATTGCGAAAAATATTACCCCAGCCAGGGTTCGAACCTGGAATCTCCCGCATTCCGTTCGAGCGTCTTACCAATTCGACTACCGGGGCATGTGGTAATATTTATCGCAATAACCGGATAACAATAATTTGAACTTATATTGAGCTGCCTAAGATCCAAGCTTGGACCGTATGGCTATTTCTTTTGTATTGATTTATATCTTAACGGTCTTAACATATATTGTTTCTTCAATATGACATTTGAAGAATTTAATAATGTATTACACTGTTGAGAATTTTTCAGCATAAGATAATTTTGAAATAAAAAGTAAGGTATATATTTAAACATACAATTGTAATGATTATATAGGAGTATTGTATATATATACAATATATATTGATTGATATATATATGCATAAAGCATGTTTCGGGACATTCCCGTTTTATTTAATGCTATATCACTTTACATATAATGTGCAATAGCAAACTTTATTTATAAAGCAGAAAATAAAAAAATATTGAAATATTTTGTGATTATTGTATACTTTGAATATTTTTGAACAAAGGTATTGATTGGAGACTGCTTTCAAATAATACAATCAGTATAAAAAATGTCTAAATTATACAACTTAACATACCTGACGGAAATATCCTCAAATTAAACATTCTACCTCAAAATCTATGAAAAAAGTTTATTAATTTTATTTCAAGTTTATTAAGATAATATATTCCTAATTAAAATGTTTTTTATATATGTAAAATATAATTATCAAAAAAATATTTAAAAAATGTGCATTATTACTTTTTACCAATTACTACTTTTGCATCCTAATAGAGGAAGTTTTGTTTTCGTGGAAAAAAATTTTTTGAGTTTTCGCTGCCAATGTGTTCAGAATGTTGTAAAACGTCGAAAAATTGCATTTTAAAAAAGTGTCGGTGTGTGTGTGTGTGTGTGTGTGTGTGTGTGTGTGTGTGTGTGTGTGTGTGTGTATGTATATGTGTATGTACGGATTTGATGTCCGTGATTGCTCTATCTTCCGTAAATTTTGAAATATCGGGCTCAATTTTTTTTATTCAATAGAGTATCACTTAAGGAAGGTTGGGATTGAATTTGGCGATCGGTAAAGGGGTTCTTTTTTAATAAAATTTGGAATTTTTGGATAAATATTTGTAGTTGCTCTAACTATCGCAAATTTTGAGATATCGGGCTTTTTTTAACTTTATTATATTTTTCAGTCTTTTCTACCACTATTTCATATATAATTTTTTAAAATTTGGTTGATTAGATCCAGCTTTATAAGGCTCCTATGTTTGTATGCATTTTTCGAATTTTCAAACGTTTGTATCTCAAGAACTAAACAACCAAATTTTAAAGAATTATATATAAAATAGGGGTAGAAAAGACCTAAGAATATAATACAATTAAAAGAAATTGCCAATATTTTAGTTGTCTTTGAAGCATTTATTGCACGTAAACATAGAGCCCTAAAGTATACATTTAGAGTAAATATTAAATACTCAGCTGTTTTCCAGGACAAACAATTATAACTAATTCTCAATTGTAAACTTTTTCAAGTATTTATCATAATATTTTAAAAAATCTTCCAAAAAACGCACTTAAATAACTCATATACTTTAACATTCTATAAATTTCCATTATTTAAAGTAATTCAACAATACATTATTTAAAGTAATTCAATTCGTATAGGTTTTATTACATATTGTTAGTCAGTTTTGTAAAAGTAAATAAATTATTGACAATATTACTCATTTTTATTCCTGAAAATATTGTAACAGTACTGTTATATTATATATTTTATGAAAAGACTGAAGAAACCAACTTGTGCTTAATATTAAAAATATTGCTCTAAAGTTATTATAATATTTTTCTCTTCTTAATTAACGCGACAATCATGTTTTTCAACATTTTTAAGGATGTATGGGTGACATCTCAAAGTATTACCAAAAATCTATAAATTTCATAGATTGTTCTATTATTATGTCTGAGTATCTGTGTAAAATTTTAGCAGAGATCTTTTATTGGTTTAAAAGTTATTTAATTTTTTTGTTTGCATAGATTTTTATCATATCTCAAGATTGGCTGCACCAATCTTATTCGGACTGGTCGCAATCAAAAGCTTGTATCGATATTATATTCAAAAAATGTAGTTAGATTTTTTATTACGGCTTTAGTTTTTGAGATATTTTAATTGAAATTTGCGAGCAGTTTTCCCGAGAGCTCGCCACTCGCGGGGGCGTTCCCGCAAATTAATACCCTTGACGAGATCATACGCAAGACACGCGATACGAAGACGCGACCATACACCTAACGCGCAATTACACTATTCGGTCATGCTCGTATATACGAAACGCAGAACATCACTCACAAATACACGGAACGCGATACCACGCATACATACTCGAACGCGAAATCCCCCTCACACGCACTTACGCGGGACGCGGAATCTTACTCACACATACTCAAAACACGCAATATTATACAGGTGCGTGGCCCCGGTGCACGCCGCGCGAGGCTCGATGCACTCACTCACACACGACCGCCCCGCGCGGCCCCGCAAGTCATCACCTAACGCGACACCCGATATACCAATTACGCAAAATCACTCGCACACGCCCGACACGTGGCCGTCTCCAGACGCTCTCCGGCGCAATTACGCTTTTCTCCTATGCAATTCTAATGTCCACAGCACGCGGTACACGGACGGGCACGAGATCACACACACCACGCGCGGGCGGAATTCGCCTCTCAATTACACGATGCACTCACGCGGTGACTGTCGGTCGCGACGGAATCCCCGAGGAGGGCGAAAACTCACGCTACCACAATCCGTTCCCGGCCGGCCCCATCCGATGTCTTTCCGACGTCCTTTCGACGTTCTTTCGGCGTTCCACTACACGCGGTATTTGCGGTACTCTCCGACGGCGAATTCACTCGCGAGTCGAACACGAGGGCACCGGCAGCGAGCGGAATTATAATATTTTACACTGCATACCGGGGTGGCGGCCTTACAACAAGTGATCTCCTCTCTCGTACGTCGGATCGCCGGTCGATGGGTCGGAACGGGCGGTAGTCTCCGTGGCTGACACGACAGTGACGATCCTGCGGCCCGGCGGGATCACCTCGGGCCCCCGCGCTTGCGCACCGAATCCGCTTCCTGTCCCAGCGATCCCAGCCATCCGCGCCACATCCTGCCATCGATTTCCGGGTCCCTAGATCCGCTCCGCCTGCCCGCGGAATTCGAACGGGTGGTAATAGGGTGAGTCCGGCTATCAACGCCGTGACGTTTGCAGCCAGCGTCCGGCGGGTCCGGCTGGCCAGACCGTGACCACTCCGACGGGCATCCTCTCGCGTTCGGCGAAGGCGGCTGGACCGTCCGCCCGCTCCTGGGGTGGCGGTACAGCGTATGACGTGGACCTCCGCGGGGCGTCCCCCTTGGGCGTCCTTGTTCCTCCTCTGGCGGCAGTATGGCTCGGGACATGTGCGGTGGCTCGGCGGCGGACCCGCGGGTGACCCGCCCGACGGCCACCTCGTCTCCCTCGCCCCTCCTCGACGGCTTCTTCGGGTCCCGCGATGCGGCTTTTATGCCGTTACATTTTGTCTTCGGCGCCAGTAGTTAGTATACACCGGTTCCCGACCAAATGTGGGCGAGGGGGGGGGGGAGAGGGGTGGAGGGTTTCGGCGGCGCGGGGTACTCCATGCCCGGTGGGCGCGGGGTCCGCGGGGAAAGGGAGGGGGAGCATGCACTTATGGCGCGGGGGTCCGCGGGGCAAGGGAGGGGGCGTGTGCACTTAGGGCGAGGGGGTCCGCGGGGTAAGGGGAGGGTGGCGGCCTACAGCGTGGGTCCGGGGAGGAAAGGGGTTTGAGGGGAGCTTAGGCGCGCGCTTGTCGGGGGTATGTTTATAAACGCAGCGTTTTGCCCTGCATAAGCGATCGTTGATTAATTTATGGTCAATTATCGTGCCGCCAATGTCCTCTTTACTTTTCTAAGAAGAGGTGTTTATCATAGATTATGTTTCTTTCAAGTATGCACGGGCAGTCTGTACGGCGGGAATTTTTGAGTGCCCCTCTCCTCTTCAACTCAAGGGTGTTGGTGCAACAGATATCTGTCGCATAATTTTTTCTCGAAGAAGCTCTTTATCGGGCCATGCCTTTGCGACTACAAACAAATAGCGCGAGCACCGGTGACAGGCTGCTATAATTTACGATCAATTATCGCGGCGCCGATATCCTCTTCATTTTTCTAGAAAAGGACGTTTTATCGGCGAGCGTGTCGGGACATGTTTCGTGGCGCCATTTTGTTTAAATTTTTATAAACAAATATCGCGAGCGCATACTAGTTTTAACCGTGGCGATGTTCTTCTTCATTTTTCTAGAAAAAATCGTTTTTTTTTTTTTGGAATCATGTGCAGGTTTTTTTGACCTATTATTGACTCACTGAAGTTACTGCGTCTCTACTGGACGGAAATCGGTCCACTGACCTAAATATGATCCTTCTTTTAACTCCTATGATTGTCTTCCACATGCAAAAGCAACATAATCTCAAATGCTCTCCATATAATTATCATAAATAGTAAATATCGTAACTGTCAAAATGCATTGAGTTCCTTGCTCCAAAAATTTTTTTTGGCTGCCATGACTGCCTTCTTCATAGTGTCCAAGCCACCGAATTAGCACAGTTTTCCCAGCGTTTACACGGTGAAGTTCGCATATAATTTAAAGAAAATTCATATATAAAAAATGGCAAACAATATAGAGTACTTTATCGAGGTTATCTACCCTGTACGTGGGGTAAGTAGTGATACAGTGATATAGTGATTATTGTAAAAAAATTTAACGAGAAACATAATTCATAGTGATTTTTTTATTTTCAGTGGCTATGGGTTGACAACGAACCCATTGCGGAAGTCGAATTGTACGATCTTGTCCGAATACGGATAGATCGCCGCTATCAGGTATTGGCATACACATATAATTAATTTGTAACATTAAATATTTATGTTTAATATGTATTTTTCCAGGGATGGTTAAGGCTGAAACAAATTAGGATTCCGCACTTTTTAAATCTGTACCACATGCTGAATGTGAGATTTAATAGAAGATTAGATCGAGAGAACAACGATGAAATTTGGTCGGCGCACCAGCATTTATTTTGTCTGAACAGATTATTCGGCGAAGATTAAAAAAATAAATATTTGCTGTGTAAAAATAAAAATTGTTTTTAAAATAAAATTTACTTTTAATAAGAAATATCTTTTAATAAAATTGTCTTGTAAAAAAATTGTTTTATAAAATGATATGCTAAAATAAATTTTTTATTGTATATTTCTCTTGTGTTCATTCTTTTAGTTACTTTCCTTCTTAGATTTAGATATTAAAATAATTTACTAAATTATTAAAATATAAAAATAAATATTGTTATAAATTATTATAAATTCAAATATCGCTTAACCTGTCCGCTAATGTTTGGATGGCAGATTTTACGCAATGCGCGAGCGGAAGAAAGAAGACGCGAGTGGGAACGAGACGGTCGTAATGTAACGTCACGCGGGGGAAGGGGGAGATCTGGGATTTCGGTTAGCACGTCAGCATGTTTCATGACGTCATATTATGACCATCTCGCTCCCACTCGCATCTTCTTTCTCCCGCACGCGTCGAGTACGTCTCCCTGTGGTTCAACAAAGGGTATACGGCCCGGCCGTAACAGCAACCATCTCTCTTTCCCTCTCACTCTCTTTTAAAGAAGAAAAGAAAGAGACCGCGTAGCTCCCGAGCCGCAGGAAATCATAGCAACAAATATTAAATATATAAAGAAACATTAATAACAGAAAAAAACAATAATAAAAAGAAATAATAAAAAAAAATATTAATAATAAAAATAAAAAAAGAAACTAATAAATAAAAGAACCTGCAGCAAGACTCGTACCAGCGATCTCGCGATTATGAAACTAACGCGCTGCCCACCGCGCCACGCTTTCAGTCTAATACTCGTACTTACAATTTTAACCAAATCGGGGAGCGGAACGTCTGGCCCTCCCCATGTAATATTTTGTTAATATTTTAATAATTTTATTAAATTTTTTAAATTTATAATAAATGGTATAAAATCATAATTTAAATAGGAATAAAGGAGAACGAGGTGGAAGGAAAATTAATTTAAAACTTTCTACCGTGTTATTATACATTTATTTATTCATTAACCTACTACATCATATCCCCATTTAAACAAGGGATCATATCAACCACATACATCAATAGGTCTCTCCCACAAGGCATCATATTTTATCTATAGCATACGCTATTAGTTCACATACTAAAATTGAATTTTTATCACAAACGCTGCGCAAGATTTTAGCGGCGTGATATTTTTCAATAATACGATATTTTATTAAGATACTTGCACATTCTCTACATTTCGCATCTACCTCTCTCGCTTGCGGTTCTAGCTTGAGGTATACATTATCGAGACACTGTTCGAGCTCAAATAAAAACAGTACGGTTGACGGCTTCATGTACAAACATGTATCGCGTAACGTAAGTTTCACAATATTTTCACCGCGCATTTTAACGAGTTCCATTTTTAGTTCTCGTATAGACAGCGATGAAAATGTGGTTGACTCTATAAGTTTTTCGATGTCCGTGCGTCTTTCCATGACCGTTGTCCATGTTCCATAAGGCATCGTGATCCGGTTTCCTCGGTTGTCGCCAAGGATCAATTCCACAAAAGAACTGTGTGGAGGTCTCACGCCGATCCCAATGTCCAAATACTTATAAGCAGTTGGTGTCAATGCAAATCGTCTGCTCAAGATACGAGGCGTATAACGAGGTTTCAATTTATCGAAAAAACTGTAGAAAAAAATAAAATAAAGAAATGATTTATGAAAAATAGGTTTTGGAAAAATATATGCAAAGTAATATTTACGTATTAGGCTGGTTGGATGGAGTTTCACAAGGAGTCGGCACGTAATAATTCATACTTGTGCTGCTTCCCGCAGATGAATACGTCGCTGTTGGTTACAAGATTCGAACTGCTTCCACACGGGTGACTGATGCAAGACTGAACATGTAACGATCGCGTACGACTCTTCGGTGTAACAAAATTATAAGGGAAGGGAAGGGATTATTCCCCTTCCTTCAGCATTTCAAGCACCAATGTCAGCGCTGCTTACGTAGAAGTTATTAAAAAATTCTAAGAAATAGAAGGGAAGGGATTGTTCCCCTTCCTTCAGCATTTCAAGCGCCAATGTCAGCGCTGCTTACGTAGAAGTTATTAAAAAAATTCTAAGAAATGGAAAAAAGTAAACGTTATAAGAAACGCAAAGAAAGCCAACGCATCTTTCAAACATCTGTTAACCACTAACAACTAATGGGGAAGGGAAAAAGGAAATAAACATTGTAAAATTCATATAATTTATTTTTAAAAAAATTTCAATTCTTTCTGGCGTGACCACCAGTTAAATATTTTTAATACATTTTGTAATGCGCAATTCTTAACATGTTTTCCGCATCGCATAGTATTGGTATCATCTAGATTATTTAAAGATTCGACGTCTTCGTAATCCACGTTCAGAGTCTCGACGATCAGGTTTTTTCTCGCATAATTCTCAAGCAAATCCACCAACCATTCTAGTTTCTGACATCCCTTGACGTACACGAGAGTCGGCGGCGTCTCATCATCATCATCTTCTTCTGTACCAAGCACGGCCGATGTAATTAGGCGTTTAGCCATGTTGTACGGCACGTTTCCGTCTTCCCATCGTAACTTATGGTAATTTTTAATCAACCAGGAAGCACACGACTTGTCGGATTTTGCGAGGAGACTTCACGGCATGGGGTGTGTAAAAATGTAATGCGCCAGGATTGTCCCCTTTCGCAGCACCGCAACCTCCTTCACGACAAATTTCATCCCGACGGTGAATCCTTGCAGATCGACAAACGTAGGCACGATCATGACGCAACGAAGGAGCGATCTGTACTATACCTTATCGCGATGCATTGGTCTCTCTTATATCGAAATATTTTGCAAACAGTGCAATTTACGTGATTTTGCGCACCACGTTCGACAACGGGCTGTATTCGATTACGCGATCATGCAAGATGAGACAATAGGCGGTAGTATTCGCGGGTACATTCTCTTTGCAGTCAAATTCTATTCGCACATCCACGGTGGCGCTCTTGACGGACTCGTTCTGTCGCGAGCAATCGATGACAACAAAAGGTCCTTGCGTCAGGAATGTAACCACTGTGCACAACGTTTCAAAGCAGTCGAATCCGTAATAAGCTTTACGGAAACGTGCATACATATCAAACAGGATGGCATATCGGTTTTTGTCAATGTCTAGATTTATGTCATCGTACGGATAAAATTCAGAGTTTAGATAAAGTTTCACGTTGGTCAAGTTACAGTGGTCGAATCGACTAGCATCTCGAGACATAACATTCCTTCGACCAGTTTGGAGAGCAAAGATGACGTATCGCGGCTTTTCTAGCTGAGTCACAGTCTTAACGGCCCACGAATGCTTGGTCGTGCTTTGCAGCATGGGATACTCGTACAGATCCCATGAACGGAAACTCATACTCAAATATCGCCCGTTTTCCAAGGCGCGCAGCATCGACAGCTTGTTTACCTCGTTCAACGTAACGTGAGGCATTCGCCACTGTACTTTAAACAATTCGATTTCAGGCTCCGTCGTCGGATTTCCCACAATGCAATTGTTGTCGCTACGCGCTCGAATTAAAATCAATTCGTGACGAGCGTTAACAACCACGCGTTTGTAATCCTCGCAAAAGCCCAGCAACATCTTGAGCGGTACGCAAAAGTTGAAATATCCTTCCGGTATATTCGATAAAATGTCCCATCCAGCATTCCGCATGATCGAAGTATTGTCGTACGTTAGCGATACATAGTTTTTGATAGTACTCGTTATTCCAACGTTTCTATTGCGATCAATCTCCACGCCGTTGAGTTCATATAGAATTTCATCAAACATGAACGCCACGCAATTATTTACAAGCATCGCCTGAGGGTCGTCGTCGTTCCTTTTCTTTATCCTCAATATTCCTTCAACGTAGAGAAAACTTTCGCACGGCAACGTATACAGATCCTGCTATTGTATGGGTATTCGTATCTCGTCGCTATGCTCAAACGTTGTGTTGGCGTACGGGTTGTACGTGTGAGTCTCGATCTTGACAATGCGATCGTCAAAGACCGGCTCGCCTCCAATGTTAAGAATATCGCTCATGTTTTTGTCAGATATTTCGCACCGCGAAACCCAAAGATTGTAAAAATTCAACGTTAGATGCTTTCAGCTTCTTCTTCGTGTTTTTAGCGTAACCTGATAACGATGATGATGATGGCGATGATCGAATGATGTCGTTGGTCACTACCGTAGTGTGGATAGTTTTATCTCTTGCGTGCTCTGAGTCGTTCAACACGAGCATCTCATACGTCGCGCACACTCACGCGCGTTATCGTTGTCGCCGTCGTACGTGCAATCTGACGGTGATCTCTTCTCCTCGAAAATTGAGCAATCGTCCGTCTTTATCCGCGATGCGTATCGTTAGATCCGTAATGCTCCGCGCGATGATCGGCAAGTAAATGATCTGCGCCGGCGTTTCCGATATTCTATATCCTGGTGGCACGCTCGGAGAAAATTCATGTATCGTATGAACGCGTTTACCGTTGCTGTACGCGCCCGCGGTCACGTTACACTCTATGCGGATTATGTTTATGTTGATAATATTAATCGGTAGATCCGATTGGTGCCATTTTCCTGCAATATACGCCTCAACGAGAATCCCAGCAGCAATCCAATGTTGTTGGGTTTGTTAAAGTTTACTCTGAAAGCGCAATTGATCTCGCTTTTCATCGTGTTGTGATTAGCACGGAGCACTATCGGGTATTTTACAACCTCGTCCTCGCTGTCGCCGTCGTTCGCGCGAACGGTCTCCTCTCGCGCGATATCCGCGACTGATGTACGATCATCGCGATCGCTAGAACAAACTACGTATCGCGGGCGTTTCCATGAAATTGCACGTTTCAAAAACTTATTTAAGGCTCGTATCTCGTACGATCCCTCGGGAATCGTAATTTCCGTGTCATCCTCGTCGAAATAGAATTTATTATTCGAGGAATTCGCGTTCGGTATCGTGTGATAAGTCTCAAAAACTGTTAGACCGAGCTCGTAGTCACCATCGCTCAAATCTATGGAAGGAAAGTAGTGCACCGCGAGGATGCTGCTCTCCCCGGTCAGCGTGAACGTCATAGACATGTCGGGTAAACCGTTTAACGAACACTGAGTCTCCGCGGGCACCGTCAGGCTTTAAATTTACGCAGATTGTCGTCGATCGTTTGAAGAAACCGCAGGCACAATTGTCCGCAGATGCTCTGCTCATAAGTTTGAACGGGTGTGCGATTGTACTCTATCTTTGATGCTGGGTCCGAAATATCGCACCAATTCGTTCGGCGGTCGAAGATTACCGAAACTGTCGAAATACCTCACGCGGTTTCCCCTCTTTGCGTACGCCACCCAATGAGTACCAGGACCCGCTGTATTGTCCAAATTTACAATACCGCTCTCGTTTCGACGTATGCCACCGATCGGTAACGAGTCACGCATGAAAACACCTCTAAAATACGGAATGCGCATACGCTTTGCCAGTTGTTGCAGTTGTACGTTGGTAGTTGCACCCGACAACTACCGCCGCATGCCGTGGGCATATTTAACGCCTCGTTGACGTTTTTTTTTTTCATTTCTTCTTCTTCGATGTTACTCTCCGGCCGCGTTTGTACGGAGCGAGATGAAGTCCGCGACCTTCCATGGAGCGACTGTGACGTTGCATCTCTTCTAGCTGACGCCACGCAGCTTTGTTATCGTTCACGGCTTTTGCGACTCCCGCCGCCCCGCCTGCCAGAGAACCGAGAACTCCCAGCAACGGTAGAATCGGTAATGCACCGCCTCGTTTCGCTGCTGCGAGTATCCGTTTTTTCGATGCTTTCTTCTTCTTCATCACAGTTTTCAAACCCATTCCTAATTTCCGCTTGACATTCATGGTCGCCCAGACGGCTGTAGCGGCAGCTCTCTTTCCGAGAGCCGAATCTTTCGCGATGATACGTTCTAGCGCTCTCTTGGCGAGTATCTTGTCCGGCGCGTGTCTGTCGATGAGATCGTTGCTACGCGAATACGCTATGTCGTGTTCGCGACACGCCGCGTCCAATGGATTAATACCTTGATCACCTCTGGCTAATCGTTCTTCCAGCCGAGTGCCCGGACCGCAAAACTGATAGCCTGGAATATGCAATTCGATCGGAAGTGCGTTTATCGCGCGGTTTAACAGGCCTCTGCCTATTTTCGTTGGCATTCGTAGCAATTCTTTATCAATGGTGCAGGACCGTCAATGTGCGTTTGCTGCCACGGTTGATTGTAATGTTCGTAACAACGACGATAAGTCTGAACCTCCAAATCCGCCTTTATATGTTCCGGAAGTTTGTTCCACACGTGGTGAACGTGATCGCCGCACATTTGTAACAGAACAACTTTCGGCACAAATTGCAGCTGTTCAGCGCTCAAATCGCAAATATCGGAAGGTCTTGATAGCAGGACGAACATCTTTGCTACTGAGCCACTCGCGGTTCCGCGCACCTATAAATAGGCGTTTGATTCAGCCCTCCAGTCGGCAGTGTGACAAAATGAAATTCGTGCAACAGCCGTTGGCGATACGCGTGACGAATTACGACGACAGATCACGGTCGATGGGGGACAACGTGGAGAAGCGCAGGCACGGTCCGATGCTACCGACCACTATACGCGCGATCATTTGCGGTCCCTCGAATTGCGGTAAAACCAACGTTCTGATAAGCTTATTGGAAAGTCCGCACGGTGTTCGTTTTGAGAACGTGTACGTGTACTCGAAGTCGCTACAGCAGCCGAAATATCGATATCTAGAGAATTTATTTACGTCGATCGACGGAATCGGTTATTTCACGTTCTCCAACAACAGTGACGTCATTCCGCCGAGCGATGCGTGTCCAAACTCGATTTTCGTATTCGACGACGTGGCATGCGTCAAGCAAAACGCGGTGAGAGAGTACTTTTCAATGGGCCGGCACTCGAGCGTCGACTGCTTTTATCTCTGTCAGACCTACGCGAGAATACCTAAACATCTGATACGCGACAACGCGAACCTGCTGATCCTGTTCAAACAGGATGGCGCCAATCTGAAACACGTGTACAACAATCACGTGAATACCGACATATCGTACGATGAATTTTGTGCGTTGTGTCGAGAATGTCGGCAGCGCGATTACGGATTCGTAGTGATAGACAAGGACAGCTCGCTTAACAATGGTCGGTACAGAAAAGGATTTAACGTGTTCGCGATACCGCAAAAGCAGTCAGTTGTTGTCGGTACCTCGTCAAGGTGAAACATTGTAAAGAGAGATCAAAACCTTGCTTTTTTCCGCGATGGCCACGATCGACAGGAGCGATGATATTCGAGAGCGCGAGAAGATTGCAAGGGAGATTGCGAAAACGAGCAAATCGATTCGCAAGAAACTTCGCGCGTTGAAGACCGGTAAGATCGAGAAGGACATTGAGTTGGACACGCACTTTAAGCTTCTCGTCGGGCCACTGCGAAAGATCGCCGACAACTCGAGCTTGATCGCGGTGAAGAAAGAGGAGCGGGAGAGCGACGCCAAGATCTACACGTTACCCAGTCAGCAGCGCGAGGAAGAGGAGGATGCGACGTCGAGAAAGAGAAAACGACCAAACTCCTGGTTGGATCTCTCACCAACACCGCGTAAATTTGAACAATCGAAAGCTCCACTGGATGTACCATCGGCATCTTCTCCACCGATAACCTCTGCACTGTCCACGACAGTGAGAACCGTGCAGCCTACAATTCCCAAATCACTCATAAACGAGGATGTTTTCGAAAGCGCGGGCGAGTCTCTCGCGACATCCATTCGAAAAAAGTTACAAACGTCGGAGGGTCGAGAAGAGTTTCTAGAAACGTGGCGAAAGACCTTTGGTCCTCTGGGTCAAGAGTACATCGGGGCTTTTTTGAGTAGCGGTTCAAAGAGCGGTATAGATAATTCCATGTACGGCGTTTATTTCGACAAGGATGTAATGATGCTCGGTAATAAACGTTTCAACGTGGAGAAAGATGATGTCATAATTATCGATGGCATACGATACGGCGGCACACCCGGTATTTACGAGTTGATCTTCAAGAAAATACCTGATGAAGACATCTACACGGAGGAAGACATGCAAAAGTACAAGAGCATACTGTTGGCGACGAGCCTTCATAAATTGAAGTACAATCCTCTCGGGCGAATACAGGGCAACATGGGATACAAGTACAAACATATAATTAAGAAGTTGATACCGACCGAATCCCAGAATAAAAAATCTGGAAAGGGATTATTCGCACTTCGCGCGATGACGCTTACCGACAATAAGATTGACTACGTGCACTAGGACGACCCTAACGAGCTGGTGGATCGTCTACGATTGCTCGACGCCTCGCGCCAAGCTGGTCATAATGCCCACGACAACGAGATCCAGTCGATCATCGAGGAACTTCGCGAAGCCGGTCTTATTATGAATTGAATCGCGCGGCAGCGAGCTGTCCAATCGACGTCGAAATGCCGATCAACAAATTTGGGGTATTCGAGCAGAGCAGAGACGCGCCGTACGCCATTTCGTATTATCAGTGGAGCGGATTAGTGAGAAATTTCGTGCGCAATAACGCTCTGTGTCGCACCGCTACGGACTTTGACGCAAAGTCGCGCAAGATTCGTTGTGTAGCGCAACCGGAGGATGATACCGATGTCGTCAACAAACTTTACGTGGATCAGTGCGTTAAAACGTTGAGCAATCGACAGAAAGAGTCAGACGAGAGGCTGACTGCGTTCGAGAAGGACGTGCAAGCGTTACGGACTGCGATAAACGAGCTTCGGCATTCGATTACCGCTGAGTCAGAAACGACAACGAAACAACAATGGACAGCAACAAATGGTCCAGAAACGGCTATGAACGATTAAGGGACGGCAACGAACGACAACGCACGGTTCAGGAACGGCTATCGGACAGCTGTCGAGCGACTAAAGAACAGCTATCAAACAGCTATCAAGCGGCTAACGAACGGCTCAGGAACGGCTATGAAGAGCTAACAAACAGCTATAAACGGTCAGCGGATGACAAAGAATGGCTATTGAAGGACAATAAACAGAAATAAACGGCTATCAAACCACTATCAAACCACTATCGAACCACTATCAACCTACCATCGAACCACTATCAACCCACCATCGAACCACTATCAACCCACCATCGAACCGCTATCGAACCACCATCAAACCACTATCGAACCACTATCAACCCACCATCGAACGACTAACAAACAGCTATAAACGGCCAGTGGACGACAAAGAACGGCTATTAAATAGTTAAAAAGTTAAAAGCATAAATTATAATATAATTCCTTACATATATTATTATGCGTCGACCAGTCGCACCGTTAAAAACATGACGTCGTTCAAATCCGATGGACGTAAAAATATCGAGAAGCAACGACTCGTCGAGGAACTGCACGCACCAGCGAGAAGAAATTTTCCACGAAGACGCGTCATAGTGCGAGGCTACGACGACCTGTGGCAGGCTGACATCGTCGAGATGCGTCCATACTCACGTTTCAACAAAAGCAATCACTATACAGGGTGTCCCAAAAAGCTCGGTCACCGTTTCACTGACAAATTCTGTGGGACATTCTAAGAAGAAAATTATTATGCGAAAATGGTGAGGCTATAATAGTTTTTGAATTATAAGCATTTAGAGTTAGCGAATCAGACCGCCTAAAGTTGGCGCACTCAGGTGTGGTACATACATCGCATAGCAAGTAAAGGTGGGCTAGCTTGTGACACACTTTATTTGACAAACTTGACAGTTCGCTGTGCATACGTATTTATTGATATTCCATAATGCTTGCATTAATCTTTATGTACAGCAAATTGAACAATCACAGATAAATAAGACAAAGCTTCAAAGTAATTTCCTTGTCGTTTGCAGAATTATGTCAATATCTAAAAACTGAGTCAATGCACAAGAGCACCTTTACTTGCTATGCGATGTACCACACCTGAGCGCGCCAACTTTAGGCGGTCTGATTCGCTAACTCTAAATGCTTATAATTCAAAAACTATTATAGCCTCAACATTTTCGCATAAAAATTTTCTTCTTAGAATGTCCCACAGAATTTGTCAGTGAAACGGTGACTGAGCTTTTTGGGACACCCTGTATACTTACCGTCATCGATGTGCTGAGCAAGTACGCGTGGGCCGTGCCACTCAAGAGTAAAGGCGGAAGCGAGACAGCCGACGCTATCGCTAAGATAATTCGAGACAGCAAGAGGTGTCCGAAAAACTTGCAAACCGATATGGGGAAGGAATTTTACAATGCCGACGTGCAACGTCTCCTGAGGAAACACAACATCAATCATTATTCCACATATTCGGTGATGAAGGCATCGGTCGTCGAGCGATTCAATCGCACGTTAAAGAACGACATGTGGAAGATGTTTACGCTCAACGGAAATTACAAGTGGGTCGACATGCTGCCGCGTCTCGTCGCAGATTACAACGCGCGCAAGCATCGAACGATCGGTATGCGACCCGTCGACGTTACCCCCACGATCGCTGGAAGACTCTTGACCACGGTGTACAGCGCAATAAAGATCGCGGGTCCGGCAAAGTTCAAAGCAGGTGACCCGGTACGCGTTAGCAAATACAAGACAATTTTTGAAAAGAGTTACACGCCGAATTGGACCACCGAGGTGTTCAAGATCGTTAAAGTGCAGCGTACTAATCCCGTAACCTATCTACTCGAGGACTATCGTGGAAAATCTATTGCTGGAGCGTTCTACGAGCACGAGTTGCATCGCGCGACTTACCCGGACGTGTATCTCGTGGAGAAAGTACTTCGCAGAAGGGGTGACGAGGTTTACGTGAAATGGCTGGGATTCGATGGATCGCACAACTCTTGGATACACAAGGGCAATGTGGTTTAATTCATACAGACTGCATTTATTTTTTACTATGTAAAAATATCAAATATAAAAAATATGTATAAAATATGAAATACATATGAAGTATTTGAAATATGAAATACATATAAAATATTTTTATTAATATTCTTTCGAATATATAATACGTTACATTACATACATTGCATACATTGCATACATTGCATACATTGCATACATTATACTACATTACGTTATATTACACTATATTATACTACATTACACTCTACGTTATGTTACGTTATAATGGTATTCGGTAATGTCCCCAAGGTAACGTATCGGTCGAATTGGGTATTATGTATCGCTTATCGTTGTACGGACTTAGAGCAATCCTTTTCTCACAACATATATATACCTGATGCAATTTTGATCTTATACATGACTGCTGTCGCGTCATTTCAATCTCATCATTCAGACACCGCGTGTAATCGTCGAACGTTATAGTACGCGCTACGACGCTACTCTTGACACCTTTTGCTTTTTTAGTTTCTTTTTTTCCATCGACTCGCAAGGAGTACATTTTCGCCCTAAGACCGACGAATTCCGTGATGATCGCACCGTTGTTTTCATCCTTCATCAAGCCCGGCACCTTCTTGTTCTTAAGCGGGATACCGTACGCATTGTCAGCTGTATAATCGCTCGTGTCAAAACTGTCAATGTCGCGTTTCATGTTTTCGTACACGTCGTCGCACTCGACGTGGTATATTAGACTGTCCGTGTCGGTGTACATAACTTTAAACTTGTCGCGATACAGGGGAGACATGTACTCGTGATGAAATTCGTACAAACAGACCTTCGATAAGTCGAGTATACACATGCCGACGTAGATCGGTTTTTCGAATTTTACTTCTAGTTTGCGCAGTTCAACGGCTACTAAATTTTCCGAAAAGACGCTTCGATTGTGAAAGTTTGGTTTCGCGATCATTGCCTCCGCGCCGTATCGTCCGTCCCACTTTGTCAACAATTTTACATCGACGTGATTGCGCACGTTCCCCATGGTTTTACCGAATACCGCGTTGTTCATTAACTTGTATAAAAAACCCCGCACAAAACCACGGGAAAAAGCCTTTCGGTCGAATTTGCTAAAACTGATGGAATCAGTAGTTCATGTGATGCTGATCAAAAGTCTCAATAGGCGCGGTCCGAAAATGGCCAGTTTTCAAAATACGAGGGGTCAAAAGTTGGAAATATGGCCAACAGATCTAGCTTACATGGGTTATCTACGCACGCATCGACGGCATCCATAGAGACGGTTTTTAAATACAGATCACTGTATTCGCCCAAGGTTCGAACGGAGAACCGCTGCCAAACGTTCGCAGCGTGAGCGTAATCGCTCTCGGATACAGTGTCACCGGTCAAGGAACTGTAAAACGAGTCGCGCGATGGTAAACACGAGTCCTCCAACTTTTCGACGCTGTCAATGTACTCATACGGAAATACGCCCTTTCTCGTCAAAAGATCAAAATCCTCGGTTGATAATTGTGAAAATTCAGAACGTACAATTTTTAACTTATCTCTGCACAGAAAAGATGCTAATTTATCGAGGCTGCTATTTAGAAATTTGTACGAATCGATGAACCGTAGCTTTATGCAAGTTTTCTGATCATTTTTTTCTTCGGTGCTTTTGACATTTTTCGTAAACGAAATATATTTTTCTTTTGTTATCGGTAATACGTCAACCGAACCTTCGAACGCGGTAGCTATTTATTTTATGATAAAATGCGCGTCGTAGCCGGATAAATTGTGAAAAACTATGGGAATGTAATGGGAATCTTTATAATTTAGATTACAATTTGAATGTGCGGGATCTCTGTGTATCGACCGGTCAGATGGCAATGATCGCGTACTCGTACGTCGTCCGGCGCGAACGGTTTTTCGCAAATGTGACACTGCGTTGCGCTGTTAAACTTTTTCCACTGTTCGTTCGAGAGAGTTACCATGGGGATATTTGCGGATAGGATACCTTTTACGCGATGCGCTAATCTTTTGAGTTCATCGGCGAACCACGCGATGCAATCTTTGTCGCGACGAAACCGATACATAGATAACGAGTCGTCGTACGAGCACCGCACGTAGTATCCGACGCTAAATACCTGATGATGTTGATAGGCGTACGTGGACGCTTGCGGATCCGCATCCGTTTTCTCCAGGGTGCATTCAAGGTCGGCGTATACCACGAACGGAACCCGTTCCTTCCTGTTGTAATTCTTGAAACTCAGCCACTTGTCGCCCTCGCTCGGTAACCTGATCGCACAGTCGTTCATCTGCCGACAGTCAATGGTGTGGGCTTCCAATTTCTCGCTCGTGTGGAAATAGTGCAAACATCTGTAAATAATAAAGTTTTTTTAAATATATTTTTTATATAAAAATTATTGTACAATTTTATTTTATTTTATTTTTTAAATGTACACTCACCGATCGCAAAAGTACTTCCTGTGTGCATATCTATTGATTTGCGAGCTCACGAGGCGGGATAGGTTCTTGATCCACGCGAAATGTCCCACGTTGTCGTCTCGCTGATCAGGCAGGTACAGTAAATTTATATGTTTATTCTTCGTACAGTCGGTGAGTCGTATCGGTAAGATTACAAGTTTCTCTTTTTTCTCGATGGCATATACATTGATCGACACGTCGTTGAGTCGTTCGAATGTACTAATTTTTTTCAGAGACATGGGAAACTCAATGTCTTTAAGATTTAACACTGATGTATAATGGGGATACGAGACTACCCGATCTGTATGATTTTTGGCTGGATGCAGAGCAGCCACCACTGACCACGCGAAACATGCATTGTCTCTTGATTGCACGTTGATCACCGCTTTTTTCAATTTAATTCCTTGCGGGATTTCCACAAAACACCCTGCGTGAAATGGATTATATTTGTTCACGTTAACCATTAAATTGAGTATACGCGACAACGCCCACCCGCTGTCGCGTTCCTGAAATTCCTCCAGAGTTACTAAGGTAAGCTCGATAACGCGCATGTCGTACCACTCTCGCAGGTTGGACGTACGAAAGAGTTCATAGTTTTTCGTAGCGATACTTTTATTCGCGCATTTGTCACCTGCCACAAATTCACCGTTAAACACAGTGTTTATCTTTACATTGTCATGTCTTTGCATGACGTTCCGCACACGATTGAGTACAATGTCTCTCGCATCTTCAAGAAATTGACGAGGTTCGATGTGCTCGGAATTAATCACCGCACCGGTCAGTATACGACTTTCGAACGCGGTTTCGATCTCTCGCCAAACGAGTCTTTCCGCGTTATTGCCGCCACTACTGGTGCTCACGTAGTCACCACCGCTGTGTATGAAACGTCTCTGTAATCGAATCTTTGCAAACTCGAGTTGCGCGATTATTTTCAGCAAAGATTGTATATTTCCAGGCGCGAGCCGCTGACGCGTGGCGCGACTGCGTTCTTCGAGCTGTCCAACGACTTCCTCGCATCGCTGTGTCCACGCGAAATACTCGCCCAAGGTAGCGACTCGGTGCGACAGCTCCAACAGGTCGCGTTCAATTTGCTCAGGGTCGTCCATATTTTGAGTCTTTTTACACACTATTGTTTAAAGCACGTCACAAATTTCTACGGAGCACTTGCACGTGACTCCATCACACGATAAACAAAACCGCTGGCAGCCTTGAACGTGATAGTGCGTACTCATAAAATGATAAAGATTGAATTGGGAGACATCTTTGTAAGTAAGTCGCCAAAGAGCATCATCAATAGCATCGATATCGTCACAATCATCAATTGCGTTATCATCAGAAGCGTTTTCCAGCATAATCGCTGGAAAATTCCAATTGCATCTATAGACCGAAGACTCCAAATTGTTTATCACCGCCAATTCGACGTACCTCCCAATACCTGTACGAATCTGAATGTACAGAGTATCAAAGCCAGTCTTTTCGATCTTTTCAATAATTTCCATCGCGCAACGGTTATAGTATGCTTCATCGCGCACTTTAAAATAATATGAAATATAACGATATCTCATACAACTTCTGAACATTCTTAGGTCTTCTTCTTCCTCTTCTTCCTCTTCTTCCTCTATCGTATGTTTCCACAAGTGTCTGTACGCTTTACGTCTCAGGTGATAAGGCCAGTCATATGGATGCTCAGTGTTGATAACAACTCCTTGTCTGACTACGAGTTCACTGGTTCCGCGTATACCGAGTTCACGATCGCGAAGAAACTACACTGGTGATGTTCGTTGCACACACGTTTCTCCTCGCGGATCTTTATCGTCCTTCAAAGAATCGACGATATCTTGTCTACAAGGATGAGCATACTTGACAGAATAATTAAAGTATTCGTAAGAGCGGATTCTTTCCATGTTACTCGCGTACACTTTATATTCACGGCAATGTTTTTTTCAGTGTACACAAATTGGACACATATTGCATGGAAAGATTTGATATACCGGAAGTCTGCAATTAGAGCAGGACCGACTTTCTATCGCGTCGTACAGCTCAATCACATGTTTTCGCACAGCATACATATATCCGTAATCTGTGTCCGCTATTCTCACCATGCACGATGCACATGCAACAAAACTACCACTCGTGGTGTAGTAACAATATATCGCGCAAAACTTGGTGCGTCCATTTAGCGAGCGAATTTCTGAGTGCGATTCTATTTTTTCAGTCGTTTCAACAAAATCATCTCCTTGATGATCGCTGATATAATCACTGTCATCTGACAACGCGCGATCTTTGTCGGATGACTCGTCTAAAATTTGTTCAAAATTATTGTCTATTTCCATATCGTCTATTTCCATATTGAACACTTGCACATTTCACAAAAGTATGAATGAAATAACTGTTACACTTTTTTCGACCGATATACTTTTTTCGACCAATGCGTTGGCTTTCAAATCAGAGACTGTGGTTTTGACGCTCTTCGTTCTTCGTTATATATTTTTTCTTCTATAGCTTTTTCTCTTGTTTCTAGAGCATTGTGTATCGTTTCTTTTTCTGTTTAGTGTATAGTGTCATCAGATGTTTAGTATACCTACATCGCAGAGAAGTGGCCTCTTAGACGCTGGGTCGCGTTGCTGCTTATGTGATATCTATTTACAAAATTTTAACCGAATGGCGCCACAAACGTCCCGACACGCTTGCCGATAAAACGTCCTTTTCTAGAAAAATGAAGAGGACATCGGCGCCGCGATAATTGATCGTAAATTATAGCAGCCTGTCACCGGCGCTCGCGCTATTTGTTTGTAGTCGCAAAGGCATGGCCCGATAAAGAGCTCCTTCGAGAAAAAATCATGCGACGGATATCTGTTGCACCAACACCCTTGAGTTGAAGAGGAGAAGGGCACTCAAAAATTCCCGCCGTACAGACTGCACGTGCATACTTGAAAGAAACATAATCTATGATAAACATCTCTTCCTAGAAAAGTGAAGAGGACATTGGCGGCACGATAATTGACCATAAATTAATCAACGATCGCTTATGCAGGGCAAGACGCTGCGTTTATAAACATACCCCCGACGAGCGCGCGCCTAAGCTCCCCCAACCCTCCTTCCTCCCCGGACCCACGCTGTAGGCCGCCACCCACCCCTTACCCCGCGGACCCCTCGCCCTAAGTGCACACGCCCCCTCCCTTGCCCCGCGGACCCCCGCGCCATAAGTGCATGCTCCCCCTCCCTTGCCCCGCGGACCCCGCGCCCACCGGGCATGGAGTACCCCGCGCCGCCGAAACCCCTCGCCCACATTTGGTCGGGAACCGGTGTATACTAACTACTGGCGCCCCTCCGGCTGCAAAACTCTAATATAATTATTAATTACATTCGCCCCCCGCTCGGGTCACACCGCCGCCGACTTTGCCCACGGCCGAGCTCCGTCCGGGAGGAGGGCGCGACTTTTACCACGTCACAAAGTTTGTTGACGTATAAGTTTTCATATAATTTGACGTGAAAAAAAAAGAATAAGAATAAGAAGAAAATTCATACGTTAACAAACTTTCGATTAAAATATCTAAGAAACAAAAGCCGTAATAAAAAATCTAATTTAATTTTTTAAATATAATGTCGATACAAGCTTTTGATTGCGAACAGTCCGAATAAGATTGGTGCAGCCAATCCCGAGATATGATAAGAATCAATGCAAACAAAAAAATTAAATAACTTAAACCAATAAGAAAATTGTGCTAAAATTTTACACAGATACAATCAGACGTAGGGGAGACCGGGGCTAACTCGACACGATTTTTTCAAAAGCAATTTTCAACAACTAATTAAAATTTTCAAGCAAATTTAATGGTACACATTTAAAGAGTGTTCCTTTAGGTACAAAATTGTATAAGGAAGTTTTGCTGTACGTCGCTTTGTTTTGCCCCCAGGAGAGGAAAAGTGACGCGAAGAAAAATTTTCAAATTGAAAAATGCCGGGGCAAACTCGACACTTTGTCTAGTCGATACAATTTGATCTAAAACTAATTTTTTTATTGTCTAAAAATAAAATACGTTGTTTATCGTGTATTTAGAAAGTACAAAAATTCGGAATAAAGCAAAACAATCATTGGAAATAATGAGAAAAAAATTGTTGAACTTTCAATTATCTTTCTCTGAACTCATGTCTGAAAAACAATTAAAGCGGAGTCTACAATGAAAATTTAAGGCGTAAAATTTAAGTTTTAAGCCTTAAACCGTAAGAAATTGACAAATCACAGTCAAATATGAGAAGAATACCCGACTGTGATTTGTCAATTTCTTACGGTTTAAGGCTTAAAGCTTAAATTTTACGTCTTAAATTCTCATTGTAGACTCCGCTTAAGGTGGTTCATGCATTTAGGTCATATGTAGTTAGCCCGGAAAATGTGATATGAAATGAAAGGTTAACGTTTCTAGAGTGTGTCTGTAAAATTTCGGATTTTTTAACCGATTGGTTCCGGAGATATATGTCCGTAAACTTTGCCAATTTAACGCGGTGGGGGTAGACCCTATGCGAAAAACGAGGCAAAAGCGCTTATGCTGCAAAAATTGCAATACTTCAAGTGTACTTGAACGAACCAAAAACTGACGAAACGATGCAATAAACATTTTGTAAGATACTGGACGAAAGCCCGAGTTCATTGACCGAACCATATAATAATAAAACGTAATTTTCGATTGACTAAATCGACAACACGGAACTGATGGCTGGACTCGAGCGGCACTAGCGGCAGCTTCACAACGTCGCACGTGTCAGCTGATGCGTAAGGCGCATACTTATCTCAAAACTTTCAACGTTTACCACGTTTGTGCACGTTTGTCTCGAAACTTCCCTTACGTCGAGGCTGCTCGTTCATATTTGACAATTTTACGTAAAGGTTATATAGATCGCGGCGACAAAGACTGCTTACCACGCGTGCTGCTGACTGGTCGTGTATACCGACCATGCTCATAACTCTAGTAAAAGAAGTGACTTTTGTCTCAATATTTTAATTACGTAGAGGTCGTATAACATTAAAGATGTCATAAATAATAAATCTAATTATATGCTGATTTTTACGGACAAAAATCACACTTATTTATCACTAATAAAAATAGTTGCCTATTTGACTTGCAAGTACTGCATGAACCACCTTAATGCAGGTAAACTCGTGATCGGCCATGCGTGCAATGTTGTCATGAGTCATGATAAACGACAATTTGTCTTGACACCCCGAATATTTCTGCAGCATGTTTGATCTTTATTTTTTCCTTTTTACGGCAAGTACAGCTTCTTTCATTATTTCCTTATCTATCACTGGTCTTTTTCTATTGTATGTACAAACTATTTTGCTGCAAGCCAAAAGCAAATGACTTATTTACAACGCTTTATCGAAATATATTAGTGTCAACTTTGCCCCGGTGGCGTGGTGTCGACTTTGCCCCAAACGTCGTTTTTCACTTTTGTCACTCCAAAAACATATAAATTTTGAAAATATGCAAAAACTATTATCGGATTTGTATAGAGCATCGAATTTCCTATCAAAATCACTTAATGGTAGATTTATAAGAGTAAAGCTCGATCAAAGAGTAGAAATTTTCGAGAGATCAAAAAAATTACTTTTTACCATCGAAAACGCTTATGTCGCACTAGAAGTTACACCATAACTCAGAATGTCACCAAATTCCGTTGACAACGCTGGCATATAAAGACGCATTTACCATAGGAAAGGCAAGTTTCTACGATAGATTTAAATAGGCAAAAAGCCTAGTGACAAGTTTGCCCCGGTGTCGAGTTAGCCCCGGTCTCCCCTAATAATAGAACAATCTATGAAATTTTTAGATTTTTGGTAATACTTTGAGATGTCATCCATATATCCTTAAACGAGAGCGACAAATTCAGATTTCTCAAAATAGCATTGCATGTAAAATATTGTGGTACAAAAATGTAAAAATAACAACTTTTCGTTAAATACATATTTTGAAGTTAGGCATAACGTTGCGGACAGCTCAGTAGAAATCACAGAATGACAGATAAAAGTTTTAAAATCATAAATACAGGATTCAAAGAATCATAAAAGTGTTAAGTAGAATATTTAATTTGGGGACATTTCCTTATATACTGATTGTATAATTTAAGTACAAATATATACTGACTGTATAATTTGAGGACAGTCCCCGATCAATGCCTTTGTTCAAAAAGTCTCAAAGTATACAATGACTATATAAATTATAAAATTGTGTTTGTGCTAAAAAGATAATGGTAAGACTTTCGTACACGACCCACGTCCGATTTTGATTTACTTTTGCAGGCACGTAGTAGGTACTAAAAGAAGTCGAAAGCCCCAGTGCTAACTTGCGGAAATGACTATTTCCTTAAATATTCAAATTTTTATTATTTTGCCAGATTTTGAATGTTTTGACTGCATATGCATAATATTTACCTTCTCTTCGCATATTCCATAGGGATCGGTGAAGGAGGGGGGGGGGGGGGTGAACGCTTTACAACTTACAAAGTACATGCGTGGACAGAGGAGCGTGTTCCACAGGGGTAGGGGTGGGTGGACCTCGCTTTACAACTTACAAAGTACATGCGTGGACAGAGGAGCGCGTTCCACAGGGGTCGGGGTGGATGGACCTCGCTTTAAAACTTACAAAGTACGTGCATTGGCAGAGGAGCGCGTTCCACAGGGGTCGGGGTGGGTGGACCTCGCTTTACAACTTACAAAGTACATGCGTGGAGAGAGGAGCGCGTTCCACAGGGGTTGGGGTGGGTGGACCTCGCTTTACAACTTACAAAGTACATGCGTGGACAGAGAAGCGCGTTCCACAGGGGTCGGGGTGGGTGGACCTCGCTTTACAATTTACAAAGTATGTACATGCGTGGACAGAGGAACGTGCTTCACAGGGTCGGGGGGGGGGGGCGCTTTATAAGTATGCGCTTTGTAAGTTGCAGCACATACAAAGCACATACTTGTAAAGCGCGTGCGTGAATGTAGTAGGTCCCCCCCTCTCCAAGGCACAGCGCTCCAATGACGCACGATGTAGTAGATAATTAATCCGACCGCCACAAAAATATAACACACTTCAAATTCAACTTTTATAAAGCTAAACTACATTCAACGTACACACTGACCTACTCAGCTATCCAGAAAACCGATCTTCCGCATACGCAGACCAAAAATCCAAAATCTAGCAAAATAATAAAAATTTGAATATTTAAGGAAATAGTCATTTCCGCAAGTTAGCACTGGGGCTTTCGACTTCTTTTAGTACCTACTACGTGCCTGCAAAAGTAGATCAAAATCGGACGTGGGTCGTGTACGGAAGTCTAGCCAAGATAATATTTGTACTGAAAGGCAAATAAAATAAATGTAACGTATTTCTAATAAAACAAAAAATGTATTCTTTTAGTTTCTATTTTATATTATATATTCACTTAACTTTAAATAATAATGTTGACTTAAACAATTTGTTCAACAGAGAGAATTAGGACTTAAACTGCACATAAAGTATACCGGAGAAGCATCGGGATAAAACTTTATTTTGGATAAATAAATTATGTTTTAAGAGTGTTAAGTGGAATGTTTAATTTGAAGACATTTCCATATATACTGATTGTATAATTTAAGTACAAATATATACTGACTGTATAATTTGAGGACAGTCCCTGATCAATGCCTTTGTTCAAAAAGTCTCAGAGTATACAATAACTATATAAATTATGGATAATAATCAATAATTAAAGGAAACGCCATAATCGGTCGGGACTGGATATTGGTTGTCCAATAAAATTATTCGTGAATTTTTAAGTACAAATCATCACTCTAGTAAACCACGCGCCGTTATTTACGGACTTAAACGTAGCCACAACTAAAGCTAGAAAGAGTACCTATTCTCACACAATTAAATTAAAAATTAATTTAATTGTCCACTAACACTCGTTAGTATATTCGAAAAAGGACGGGATACGTATAGAAGGATATAGGGTAATAAAGAAAATGTTGCGAAAAATAACACCCCAGCCCAGGATTCGAACCTGGACCTCCCTGCTTTCCGGGCGGGCGTCTCACCTATTTGACCACTGAGGCATGTGGTGATATTTATCGCAACAAACTATTTAACTAAGGAAGAAAGTCTTTTTCCGGCGACGTATATAACAATAAGCAAATTTAAAGTACGACCGTATATAAGATAATAATCAATAATTAAAGGAAACGCCATAATCGGTCGGGACTGGATATTGGTTGTCCAATAAAATTATTCGTGAATTTTTAAGTACAAATCATCACTCTTAAGTACAAATCACCCGATTATGGCGTTTCCTTTAATTATTGATTATTATCTTATATACGGTAGTACTTTAAATTTGCTTATTGTTATATACGTCACCGGAAAAAGACGTTCTTCCTCAGTTAAATAGTTTGTTGCGATAAATATCACCACATGCCTCAGTGGTCGAATAGGTGAGACGCCCGCCCGGAAAGCAGGGAGGTCCAGGTTCGAATCCTGGCTGGGGTGTTATTTTTCGCAACATTTTCTTTATTACCCTATATCCTTCTATACGTATCCCGTCCTTTTTCGAATATACTAACGAGTGTTAGTGGACAATTAAATTAATTTTCAATTTAATTGTGTGAGAATAGGTACTCTTTCTAGCT
This sequence comes from Leptothorax acervorum, assembly GCA_035220615.1. Taxonomy (NCBI): domain Eukaryota; kingdom Metazoa; phylum Arthropoda; class Insecta; order Hymenoptera; family Formicidae; genus Leptothorax; species Leptothorax acervorum. The sequence continues at coordinate 203,264 of JASTWQ010000291.1, forward strand.
TTAGTTGTGGCTACGTTTAAGTCCGTAAGTAACGGCGCATGGTTTACTAGAGTGATAATTTGTACTTAAAAATTCACGAATAATTTTATTGGACAACCAATATCCAGTCCCGACCGATTATGGCGTTTCCTTTAATTATTGATTATTATCTTATATACGGTCGTACTTTAAATTTGCTTATAAATTATAGAATTGTGTTTGTACTGAAATGATAATATTTGTACTAAAAGAAGAATAAAATTAATGTGACGTATTTCTAGTAAAACAAAAATGTATTTTTTTAATTTTTATTTTATATGCAAACAGGGTGAATCCTAATGGATGTACCAACCTTTTACCATGAGAGATGGGTTACCGACTGCAACTGTAATCAACCGAAAGATCCATAGATGACACCTGGTTGGATCGACCGCTCCGATCGACATACAGGGAAGTCAAAAATTGTGCATCAAGTAACGTGTATCGTATTCTATACATATATACTTTTCTAGTATATCCAACTCTCTTCCTATAAAGCACAAAAACCTCTTAAAATATATTCAAAACATTATTTAGGAAGTTTAAAATAAATCACAAAGGTATATTTAGAATGTTTCTATGTCCGCCAAATCATGTCGAAAGAATATTTTCAAAAATGTTTTAAAAGATTGCATGCAAATATGTTCAATAATATTTGTAAAATCTTTTAGAAATATTGCTTCAAAAAATAAAATGTTTAAATTTCTAAAAGATTTTACAAATATTGTTAAATATATTTTTATGCAATCTTTTAAAAACATTTTTGAAAATATTTTTTTGACAATCTGGCGAACATAGAAACATTCTAAAAATATTTTTGTAAACTATTTTAAAAAATATTTTGTGCTGTATGGACTACGCGTTCTTTTTACACAATTGTTTTCTAATAACGAGATTTCTTATTATTGCGCGAAGTATGTACTGCATAAAAGAGATAGCATTTATTTCTGTGTATCTTTTTCATACAATTTTTTTAAAATAATGATTCTTTAATAAAGTTACTTGGTAGCGATTTCTTTTCACGCTTACGCGGAACATTTTAACGCGTAAAAAGAGAGTTGAACCTGAAGCGGCAAAAATATAAAAATATTCTACCATTTTTATTAAAAAATGCGTAATTCTACTGCAAGAAATATTCTGCTGTATAGTACTTTATGGATATAAAATAATAACTTAAAAAATTAAAAGTAATAACAGTGGACTTCCGCACCACCTCTGAGGTACCACCAGTGGCGCGTTAGGTTTTTTAAAGTGGACCTTCGCCTGGAGCAATTTTAGATAGGGCTGCACGTTGTGAGGAGATGGAAGGGGGACACTTCGAGCATCTAAAGTGAAAACATGACAAATTGGCGATATGTTGCGCACGGCCACACGTTGATGTAATTTTTCATCTACGTGCGCTCTTACGCTATATGACTTCAATATATCTGTTTGGCGCTTACCAAATCATAGTTAGTTAATAAGTGTAAATAGATTTGCGTAATAGATAAATTAGTTATAGTTTAGATTATAGTCGGTAATCTCGCTCGCGTTCTTAGCAACTCGCGCGAAACGTCGGCGGATCGCGATCGAATGGTGTCAATATTCGCGCGACTCACCCGACTCGTGCTGCCCGCCCGCGGCTGGCATCCCCATTACAAAGGGAAATGATACTCGCTCGCGGTCGTACTTCGCAGGGGCGCGAGCCGGAGAAGACCGAAACACACTCTTCGTTCGGACGTGGTCCCGGATACTCGACTCGTTGGTGTGATCGAGTATATCGCTAAGTCGTCTTCGACAAATACAAGTGCCTGCTGACTAAACGTGTGTGACTGCCTTGCCGCTTGCTTGCTTTGCCTTGCCGCCTGCTTGCTTGCACGCTTGCCTCGCAATCCTTGCCTGCCTGCATCCTCTCGCCAACACCGAGGACCGCCACGAGGAAGGACGAGAGCGGCGGAGTACACCCATCAGGAGGGCGCCGGGGCACCGACACGGTGAGTCGCACGCTTTGCTTTCGCTTTCTTTGATTGCTCGTTTGCTCGCTTAATAATCGTGAGGGGACCACACCCCCCTTTGGTCCTTCGAGATCGTCGCATATTATCTCGCTCGTCGCGAATCCGGGGGACGGATTTACACCCCCCTCCCCCCCCCGAGCAATATCTGTTTGAGCCTTTACTGAAAACGGTCTTAAAATGTGGTACAATATGGCTTCAGGCGAAGATCCACTTTAAAAAACCTAACGCGCCATTGGTGGTACCTCAGAGGTGGTGCGGAAGTCCACTGGTATTACTTTTAATTTTTTAAGTTATTACTTTTATATCCATATAGTACTATACAGCAGAATATTTCTTGCAGTAGAATTACGCATTTTTTAATAAGAATAGAACATTTTTATATTTTTGCCGCTTCAGATCCAACTCTCTTTTTACGCGCTGAAATGTTCCGCGTAAGCGTGAAAAGAAATCGCTACCAAGTAACTTTATTAAAGAATCATTATTTTTAAAAAATCGTATAAAGAAGATACACAGAAACAAATGATATCTCCTTTATGCGGTAGATACGTTGCGCAATAATAAGAAATCTCATTATTAGAAAACAATTGTGTAAAAAAACGCGTAGTCCATACAGCACAAAATATTTTTTAAAATAGTTTACAAAAATATTTTTAGAATGTTTCTATGTTCGCCAGATTGTCAAAAAATATTTTCAAAAATGTTTTAAAAAGATTGCATAAAAATATATTTAACAATATTTGTAAAATCTTTTAGAGATTTAAACATTTTATTTTTTGAAGCAATATTTCTAAAAGATTTTACAAATATTATTGAACATATTTGTATGCAATCTTTTAAAACATTTTTGAAAATATTCTTTCGACATGATTTGGCGGACATAGAAACATTCTAAATATACTTTTGTGATTTATTTTAAACTTCCTAAATAATGTTTTGAATATATTTTAAGAGGTTTTTGTGCTGTATAGGAAGAGAGTTGGATATACTAGAAAAGTATGTATGTATAGAATACGATACACGTTACTTGATGCACAATTTTTGACTTCCCTGTATGTCGATCGGAGCGGTCGATCCAACCAGGTGTCATCTATGGATCTTTTGGTTGATCACAGTTGCAGTCGGTAACCCATCTCTCATGGTAAAGGGTTGGTACATCCATTAAGATTCACCCTGTATATCCACTTAACTTTAAATAATAATAAAAATAGATAGGTTCCTTTTTCTTCGCCAGTGAGCGATAAAATGAAAAAATCCTTTACTTCGACCGAACTGGCAGTCTTCATTTAATCAGCACAACGCGTTTCAACCGAGATTCCGGTCCTTATCAAGTGCGTACATTACATTTAAACGCTTGAAAAACACTTCATTGTACAACAATGTGGCAGCAATGAGTCTTATACAAACTAAGATAATATAGAAAGACTATAATGAGCAATGAGTCTACGAACTAAAATATAATATAGAAAAAGTGTAATAAGAAGATTTATAATGAAAAAGGCAAAGGGGAAACCGCTTACAGTTCGGTGGTGTGTTCACATCAGATAACAACGGACGACTGAGTGAGAAACAAAAGACAGAGGTAAACCGAAAGCGTTCAAATTAAGTTTATTATTTTGTCATATATCACCGGAAGGTTGTCGGTGTCCTTCTGTTAATTGATAGTATTATTATCTTTTTTAATAAACACCATTTTGGCGATCTCTCTCTTTTTAAAATGTTTTTTACTGTGCAGAACTTTGGGACTAGACCAATTAAATTCATGGTTGCAAGAGATCTTGTGCTTGCTAACAACAGAATGCTTGCTGGGATGCTTGTTAAGATTAGCACAATGCTCTTTGATTCTAGTCTCCAAATTTCTTTTGGTCTGTCCGATGTAACACGCGTCGCAATTAGAGAAATCAATCTCATATACAAGCTCCATACGTTTAACGTTTTCCAACCTATCTTTTCCTTTTTTAATAATGCGATCGAGTTTTTCAGGAACCGTATAGACTACGTCGAACCCTTTGTTTCTCAGGGCCTTACATATGTTCTCACTACAATTATTTATGTACGGGATGGTAATAAGATGTCTCTCAATGTGTACATTGCCATTTACTGAGTCCCTGTGTTTTATGAGCATTAGTCTTCGTTTTATATATTTGTTACAAAAATCATTCGGGTAACAGTTGTCAGAAAGGATCTCTTTAACAACACTGATATTTGACTCATGGAAGCGCTCGTTAGCTAGTAAAATCGCTCGGTCGACTAAATTAGATACAACATTGACTTTGTAGTTAATGGGGTGACTTGAATAAAAATTAATGTAACGTCCTGAGAAGGTGGGTTTCCTGTACAAGTTTGTTAACAAGTTTTCACCATCTCTAATGACGGTCACGTCTAAAAAGTTGATCGAGCAGTTGGTCTCAGTTTCGCATGTAAATTTTAACCGCGGGTGGTAGTTATTGAAAACGTCAAGAGTGTCATTTACTTTATTCCGTGGGATAATTGCGAAGATGTCATCAACATATCTCCCGAAAATGGGAACGACGAAACTTAATAGTTTGAGGCAATGTGTTTCAAGGTCATCTAACACTATGTCAGCAAGGATGGTTGAAGGGGGGAGCCCATAGGACTACCAAAAATTTGATCGTAGATAGTGCCGTTAAAACAAAAGCTAGTTGAGCTTAGGACCATATTGATGGCATATAGAAATTGTAAGGTAAAATTGGTGGCTGTAGAGATTTAACACCATCGTTTTTCAATGCCTTTCATTACAAGTTCTTTTGGGATGTTAGTGAAAAGAGAAGTGGCGTCAAGTGAAATGAGAATTTCATCGGGCAGGATTTTCAAGTTTTTAATTTTCTCCACGAAGCACCAACTGTCTTTTATGAAAGAACGCGGTTTAGGAATGGATTCGTTTAAAATGTTGTGGAGAAAACAAGCGATATTATATGTATAATGGGCTACCTACAGTGGAAACAATAATACGTAGTGGAAAGCCATTTTTATGGATTTTTGGTAGTCCGTAGCATCGGGGCAAGTTGCCACAAGTGCTGCGTAATTTTTTGAAGGTGTGCTTATCGATGATTTCCGAATCATACCATGAACGGACTAAACTATTAAGTCTGGTTGTTAAGTGATTGAAAGGGTCCTTATCAAGTTTTTTATAGGTTGTCTGGTCGTTGAGTAAGTCAGTCATTTGGTCTGTATATGTATTTCTATCCATGACAACAGTAACTTGGCCTTTATCAGCTTTTGTGACCATAAGATCGTCGTTATTTATTAAGAATTTTTTACATTTGTCAAAAGAGTCAGAAATGTATCTATCAATGCAATTAATATGTTTTTTGTTGGTAAGAAACCCTTTCATTACGTTGAAAATTAACATGCGTGTTCTATTCGTGCTCTTGTTGGTTATTTTGTGACTATTGAGTTCGAAGCTTTTGATTACATGCAACACAGAGTCAAAACGGTCATTTCTATCGCAACAATTAATTGGCAAGCCAAACCTACCGCCTAAGCTGAGAAATTTCGAAACAGAATCAGGAATTTGTTTACTATTAACATTAACAATCCATTTGTTCATATTCTTGTTAGAAAAAACATTACTAAGCTGGATACGTTTCATTAAAATATGTTTAAATTTGTCCATTAATTTAAGTTTAGTTTGGCTGTTATGACCATAAATTCTCACTTTGTTACGCTAAAAAAAATCAGTGACCACACGTTCTGGTAAAGACAGAAAAAGGTGATTTTCAATATCGCGAATCTTAGAGCGTAAGACGTTCATGCAAAAGTTAATGTCTTTAATTTCGAAATTTAACAACTTTTTTTGGTACTTAATGTTAAGAGTGTTGTATTCGTGGTTGGTTCTGTCACATTTGAAGAAAACGTTGAAGCGTAGATTATAGATGTGTGGTGGCAGGATGTCGCTTTGTCTGCATCGAAGCAGAAACGTTAGTTGTTGGAGGGCAGTGCATAGCGTGATGTTGGTTTTAACCCAAGATTTCAAGGACAAGGTGTTATTGTCCGTATAATCTGGTGGTAGTCTTGAAAAATCCTTTGTCGTGATAGAACACCATTGTTAGGTTGTGTGTATCAAAATATTATTTTACACACTTCAATCAAGCTCGCCGAGCCGGACTCGCGAGTCAAGCTCGTACATGTAATGGGCCGCTTTAGACGTCCGCGTCGTCGAGAAATATTCCGTCCGCGTCGTCGCGTCCGAACACTCCGAACGAAGTGCATGAGTGCTAGAATGACAGAGTTCGCGCCTTGCGGATGGCTGGTTCCTGGGATACACCCTGAGCGAGAATGGCGAGGTTATATCTATCGTACGTATTTATCGCTCTTTCTCGCGTTCCCCGCTCGCGTTCCCCGTTCGCGTTCCCCGTTCGCGTTTCCCGCTCGCGTTCCCCGCTCGCGTTCTCTCTCTCTCTAATGATGAATATCGAATATATATGATAAAATTAAATCTAAATATTTTTTGTATTATAACACAAAAATTATATCTGACAGTGACATCCTTAATTAAATGTGCAGTGTAGTTTGTATTTTATAAATTATTTAAAAAATTAAGACAAAATATGAATATATCACGCAAAGTCAAGTTTGTCGAGAGCAGATCATGCAAAGTGTTTTGCTATACATAAATTTTGTTGAAAGAAAAACTACTTATTTGTTACAGGATTTGGCATACAGGGTTTACCAAAAGTATGGAAACCCCTAAATATTTTGAAAACTACGCATTTTAGAAAAAAATATTTTAGACAAAAGTTGTAGGGTTTCAAGTAACGCATTAAATAGTAATATTAGTGTGACTGCAAATAACTTTGTTAATGCCAGGTAAAAATAACTTTAAAATTTTTAAATGGAAACCCTTATTTTTAATTGCATATTCTTATAGCTTACCTCGAGAGCTTTTCAAAACACTATAATAAAGTATTTTTTTATTAACTATTTTTCAAGTTATGGAGCTTGAAAGCTACGATACTGCCGGCATCAGCGTTACCCAAGATGTACCGCGTGGAGGTTGCACGGTCGGATTTACACTAGCAGAGTTGTAAATAACAATACTTTTGTGATTGAAGTTCTTAATTACTAATTATATTACATAATTTTAATTTAAATTGAGTTTAAGTACAAATGTTTTTTGGAATTGTAATTAAAGTCGTTCAATTACAAATAGGTACATTTTGAAATTGTAATTAAACTCAAATTTTATTACAATTAAAAAAGTAAAAAGAATAATTATTATTTACATTTTCCTAAATTACAAATTTTACAATCTTAATTTACATTTTTTTTGTGTGTTTGAGTGTTTTAGAGTAAATTCTGAAAGTGGTTTCCATGGACTTCTTGACAGTATGCCAATCTTTGATAGAACGCAGAAATAGCTCTACGATTTGATTCATCAGGTATCAAGGCTGCTTCATCCCTTATTCGCTGCCTCAATTCTTGGATATTTTGAGGTTTTGTTTCGTAAACCTTACTCTTCAGATAGCCCCAAAAGTAATAATCAAGAGGAGTTAGATCTGGTGACCTAGGTGGCCAACTTTCCCCACCCTCATTTCGGTTCCTTTTTCCTATCCACCTTTGCGGGAAAACTTCATTTAAAATTCGACGTGGCCCTGCACCAAAATGAGGCGGAGTTCCATCATGCTGAAACCATATTTGCTCAAAGTTATTTGGAAAAATATTTTGTATTGCTGGAATTATTTCATCTACAAGTAATCTCTCGTACCTATGAGCATTGAGGTGGTCCTCCAAAAAAAATGGCCCTATCACATAAGCGTCTATCATGCCGCACCATACATTTATTTTTTGTGGGTATTGTATATGACTTTCCCGCATCCAATTCGGATTTTCATCTGACCAGAGACGAAAATTTTGATTATTAACCTCTCCCGTCAATGTAAAGGTTGCCTCGTCTGTGAAAACAATTTGATAAGGAAAGTCGGGCGAGGCATCTATTCGGTCCATCATTCTTGCACAGAAGCGTATACGACGCTCATCATCTCCGTCTTGCAATTCTTGAACGTATTGCAGTTTGTATGGATGTAATTTATTTTTTTTTTTAATTCTGTGTACGGACATGGGAGCAATGTCGTGAGCTTGAGCTGCTCTATTAACAGATGTATGGGGATTTTCAATAAAAGTCTGCAGAACATCAAGTTGTTTGTTGTTATTAGTTGCAGATGATGGCCTGCCAGACCTAATGCGACTTTTTACACTACCAGTTTCTTGAAAACGTCGTACAGTTTTCAAAACAGTGGATTTACTAATTTGACGATTCGGATACGTGGTATTAAATAATCGAACGACATCAGTGAACGATCGTTCATTATCACCCCATCCGCGCATCATTAGGATAGTGATTCTTTCACGCTCCGATAATTCATTAGCCATTTTTAGCCAAACGTTTAATTTTTAATTTATTAATTTGCGAATTAAAAAGAGAAAAATCCTCGGCAGAAGCAGAGAGCGCTCTAGGACGCTATCACCCTACCTACGTGATTATTCGCGAGAAAAAAACACTGAACATCTTGGCGCTTGTATTTTATACCCTCTCGGAGTGTCGATCCAGTGGGAGAGGGTCAGCGCGAGGGTGGGGGAGGGAGAGGGCGATTAGGCCATTGGAGGATCCCATTGGACTCTTCCTAAGAGGGTCATCTCCAATGACCCAATCGCCTTTTCCCTCTCCCTCCCCTCGCGCTGACCCTCTCCCACTCCCTCTTTCCCCATAGGATAGGAAGACCCAAGGAGGAACCAAAATGAGGGGAGAGGATTGGCCATAACTTTTTTAATTGTAATAAAATTCGAGTTTAATTACAATTTCAAAATGTACCTATTTGTAATTGAACGACTTTAATTACAATTCCAAAAAACATTTGTACTTAAACTCAATTTAAATTAAAATTATGTAATATAATTAGTAATTAAAAACTTCAATCACAAAAGTATTGTTATTTACAACTCTGCTAGTGTAAATCCGACCGTGCAACCTCCACGCGGTACATCTTGGGTAACGCTGATGCCGGCAGTATCGTAGCTTTCAAGCTCCATAACTTGAAAAATAGTTAATAAAAAAATACTTTTTTATAGTGTTTTGAAAAGCTCTCGAGGTAAGCTATAAGAATATGCAATTAAAAATAGGGGTTTCCATTTAAAAATTTAAAAGTTATTTTTACCTGGCATTAACAAAGTTATTTGCGGTCACACTAATATTACTATTTAATGCGCTACTTGAAACCCTACAACTTTTGTCTAAAACATTTTTTTCTAAAATGCGTAGTTTTCGAAATATTTAGGGGTTTCCATACTTTTGGTAAACTGTATATGTGCAATGTTGTTGGCAGAATGTTAGGTAGTAGATAATATGTGCATAGTAAAGTTGGTTAATAAAATAATGCAATTAATAATTTATAAGTAGGTACAGATTAACAGTACTATATAATTCGATGCAGATTAGCGACAGAAACAGCAGAATCTACGTTCGACAATGTCAATTTACTGCTAATTTCTTGTTAGATATAAAATATCAGACAGCGCCTCCAACTGTATCTCGTCTATCTCCATAATATTTTTTTACATATGTATGTAAATACGTTTAAAATAATCATTTTCTTGTCACTTATTAATTAATTAACTAATGTTTTAAAATGAAATTGTTCATACATATCCTTTAACTTACCATACCAAAAATATCTTATCTAATAACACAAGTAGAAACTTACACATTGCTTCTTCATAGCTTTAAAGTGTGCAAATTGAAACTTGCACATTGCTTCCTCACAGCTTTAAAGTGTGCAAGTAGAAACTTGCACATTGCTTCCTCATAGCTTTAAAGTGTGCAAGTAGAAACTTGCACATTGCTTCCTCATAGTTTTTAAATGTGCAAGTAGAAACTTTTGCTTCGCAAAAGGGCGGCCTTTTGCAAAAAAGCTAGTATTTTGCAAAAGGGCTAATTTTGTAATTGCAGTTTGAACATCTCAAGTCTCAATAATTGAGACTTCAAAAAATGATGTTTTAGGATAATAAAAAAAGTGAGCAAGTAGAAACTTGCACATTGCTTCCTCATAGGTTTTAAGTGTGCAAGTAGAAACTTGCACATTGCTTCCTCATAGGTTTTAAGTGTGCAAGTAGAAACTTGCACATTGCTTCCTCATAGGTTTTAAGTGTGCAAGTAGAAACTTGCACATTGCTTCCTCACAGTTTTTAAGTGTGCAAGTAGAAACTTGCACATTGCTTCCTCATAGTTTTTAAATGTGCAAGTAGAAACTTGCACATTGCTACCTCATAGTTTTTAAGTGAGCAAGTAGAAACTTGCACATTGCTTCCTCATAGTTTTTAAATGTGCAAGTAGAAACTTTTGCTTCGCAAAAGGGCGGCCTTTTGCAAAAAAGCTAGTATTTTGCAAAAGGGCTAATTTTGTAATTGCTGTTTGAACATCTCAAGTCTCAATAATTGAGACTTCAAAAAATGATGTTTTAGGATAATAAAAAAAGTGAGCAAGTAGAAACTTGCACATTGCTTCCTCATAGTTTTTAAATGTGCAAGTTTCTACTTGCACACTTAAAAGCTATGAGGAAGCAATGTGCGAGTTTCTACTTGCACACTTGAAAGCTATGTGGAAGCAATGTGCAAGTTTCTACTTGCTCACTCTTTTTATTATCCTAAAATATCATTTTTTGAAGTCTCAATTATTGAGATTTGAGATGTTCAAACTGCAATTGCAAAATTAGCCCTTTTGCAAAAAACTACCTTTTTTGCTAAAGGCCGCCCTTTTGCGAAGCACTGATCGTTTCCCAATAAAACTAAACGCACTTTAGGCTTTTTGGCACACATTGGCTGATGCTAGGCTAGACACTTACGTCAGTTTTATTAAAAAAACGATCAATGCTTTCGCAACAGGGCGCCCTTTCGCTCTCTCTCTCTCTCTCTCTCTCTCTCTCTCTCTCTCTCTCTTGGCGAGTACCGCATGTTGCTGTGTTTCCTTGCTTTGGCTTTCGGCGAACTCCATCTCTGCTGTAAACTGCCTTCGGGCCGTTTTGTTACAGGTTTTTCGTTGCTTGTTAAGATAGATATTTCATCTTTCTTTCCTTGCAACTGCTGTGCTGGATATCTTGGAGTACAATTTCACTTCCGATTCTAACCTCACTTTTGCCTGATCTTGGGATTGTCGAGGACTCTTGCTGCGCATGCTCCTGCTTTTCTCTTATCTGCACTTTACCATCTCTCAGACCTGATTTGCGCATGAATTACCATCCGATTTGCGCACGTGGCGACATCTGTGGGTTTTGATACACACCACCAACTGTTACCCACAGAACTGCTGCTCTGCATTTTGGTTCTACTCCTCGCTGTAGTCACCTGATCAATCATGCAGCGGGCGTGCATCAAGTGTACTAATTGTAGAAAGACGATTGCGACTGATTCTGTTGAGTGCGAGTGTAAGAATATTTTTCATCCTGGTTGCGTGAAGCCATATTCCACGGCCAAATATGCAGACCATTGCTGCAAAGAGTTGGCTGGTTCATTGCCTCCAACACCGGGTGTGGATATTGTCGAGCCTTGCATGTCATTAGCTGCTTCATCTGCTGCTCCTCTTACACCAGGGGTAGAATGTACCGAGCTGTTTGACTTTACTGGCACGGTTATTCCTGCGAGCATCAGCACTCTGCCATAATTAAGGATTGACGACACAACAAATGCGCTTTTGCGTCAACTAATCGAGCAGTTGAAGTCGTCCGATGCGCGATTCTCCGCTTTTGTTGAGGACCAACGGCGTACCAACGGTGTACTGAATGACAAACTTAATCAGTTGAACAGTATCGCTAAAAGTGTCGATCGAAACAGTCAGCATATTGCTGAACTAGAGCAGCAGTGTGCTGCTCTCGCGAATGAAGTGCGCGATTTAAGGAGCGATTGGAGTGGTCCTTATCTTGTTCCGCGGCCTTTCGCGTCTCGAGTCTTGCGAACATCAGATATTATAATTTCCGGGATACCAAGTTCTCTGACCGACACATCGGACCGCTCCTCTTTTCCCTATTCATCAACGGACATCGGTGCTTCCCTTAGATTTACCCAACGCTTGATTTTTGCTGACGACACGCAAATTTACCGTAAGTGTCTCTTTGGTCAATTGAATGTGGCGTTGCAGTTGGTGGCGCACGATGTTGGTGTTATCTCCGAATATGCGACCACAAATGGGTTGTCTCTCAATCTTAATAAATCTAAGGTATTAATATTTGGTAGCAAGCGTTACGTTGACCAAAAAAATCTTAGTGATTTACCTCTTATCTCCGTTAGTGGTACCTCTATTCCATTTGTCACCCAGGCACGGAATCTGGGTGTCATCATGAGCTCCGATCTATCTTGGGACAGCCACGTCGCCTATATTTCCAAGAGAGTACACTTCACGCTGCATAAGCTGAAGTTTCACAAAAACTGCTTATCATTTCAGCTGCGTGTGAAGCTTGTATCTGCATTGATCTGGCCTCTGTTAGACTATTGTTCTCTTGTTTATAATGATGTTACAGATGAGCTCAATACAAAACTGCAAAGACTTATAAATTGTGCGATTCGGTTTATCTTCAATCTGAGACGCGACGAACACATTACGCCTTACCGTCATCGTCTGGGGTGACTGTCTGTTAAAAATAGACGTCTCTATTTCCTTGGTATTGAAATGTATAAGATGTCTAATGGTATGTCTCCTAGCTACCTCTCTGAAATCTTTGTCAGGGCTGATCTCTCTATCAGACGATCGTCACGGTTAGCGCTACCGCATACTTTTCAAATTACCATTCACAAAACTGAGATTTATCATAGGCCTTTCCACCTTGCGGGTATTTATTTGTGGAATTCTCTTGCTACTGAGGTTGTGTCGTCATCGTCTGTCAATGAATTTAAGCGAAAGCTCAACGGCTATCTTTTTTCACTCGAGCTTAGTTCTGGTTGAGGTTCCACCATGGGGCTATCTACCGTTTATGTAAGATGTAGTTTAAGTGAGTAATGTGTTTAAGTACAATTTAGTTTAAGTGGTTCTAGTCACTGTACATAAATTGTTGCAATTTCTATATCTAAACTAGTTTCAAGTTTTAATGTTATTTTTCTGTGATCAGTTACTTTTGTTGTCAGAAAGAGCACTACGACTGAATTCCGTAGATTCATAATTCTTCAGTAGTATTTTAGATAATTTACGCTTTTTCAATGAAATCTTTGTTATACGACGCATCATTACCATAAGTATTATGTATATTCAAACACGTTTCACTCGATTTATTGTTTATAATGGAGCATTGGCTGAAGGGGAAACAATATTATTACTTTTTGCTTTATTGTCATTATTATCTTCGTTGTTTCCACTTTTGCTTACTGCTTTATTGTAGTTATATCACACTGCGTCTTGTATCTTTTTAGTTTAAACTTATTCCAACTTCTGTCTTTTGTATTTCGCTCTTGCTTATATCATGTATATCTTTGTATTATTCATTATTTGCCTAAAGTCTTGACTATGGCATAATAAATAAACTCAAACTTAAACTCAAACTCTCTCTCTCTCTCACTCTCTCCCTGTCAGATGTATCGCATCCTTTTTCTACATTCTCCATCCTACCTAATGATCTCCCTGGCCAAATTTATATAAACGAACTGCTTCCTGCTGATATTTACAAATTGTTACGCCGGACTCGAGTTAAGGCCAGGCAGTTATCTTTAAAGCATGTATGGTGCACGAACGGAACGATTTTTGTCCGGAAGGTGCATGGTCAGCCTCCCATATTGATTGCTTCTGAGGCTGATTTAGCGGGGCTTCAAGGACCCTCGGCTGATGCTGGCTGTGTACCTTCAGCTTCCACGACCTGGCTTCATTTATATTTTTCCGACGATCTTGCTGACTCTGACATTTGTGACGGCATGCATACCTCTCTTATTCACCACTATATGTAATATGATTTTCATGCTTTTTCACTTTACGTTCAATGTGACAATCGCTTTTGGTTTAATGTAGTTCTACACATGCACATGTGGCCTCTCTTTTTCACCACTATGAAATATTTAATGATTTATAAGCTTTTTCATTCTATGTTTAACTTTACAATTGTTTTAGGCCTAGTAGTTCTACATTCGTCTAATATACGTGGTTATACTCGTTCTTTTGTTCGAGAGAGCACAATAACTGAATTTCGTTGACTTATAATTCTTCAGCAGTATTTCAGATAATTTCACTTTTCAACGAAATTCTTAGCTTTACATTCTTAGCTGTATATTTCGCTACTTATTTGTTCTTGCTTTGCGTATCGGGATATTTCCTGCTACTTATTACTAAATTAAACTAAGTTACGCGTTGCGTAATTTTAATTTAGTTCTTAAGCTTTACATTCTTAGCTTTATATTTCGCTACTTATCAGTTCTTGCTTTACGTATCTGGATATTTCCTGTTACTTATTTTTAGTACTATTTCTTACTACTATTGTATTTCATTGTTTTACTACGCTAACTATTAGTTCTTAAGCTATATATCATGATATTTTCTGCTACTTATATATATAGCTCTTTCTGTTTCTTAACTTGGCTGTATATTTTGCTATTATTTATCTTTTGCTACTATTTTATACTATATTGTATACTTTGCTATTGTTCTATCTTTGCCCTTTAGCCTATGCTCGGGCATAATAAACAAATCAATCAATCAATCTCTCTCTCTCTCTCTCTCTCTCTCTCTCTCTCTCTCTCTCTCTCTCTCTCTCTCTCTCTCTCTCTCTCTCTCTCTCTCTCTCTCTCTCTCTCTCTCTCTCTCTCCTTCTCTCTCTCTCCTCTCTCTCTCTCTCTCTCTCTCCCTTTTTCCCTCTCTCCCTCTCTCCCTCTCTCCTCCGTCCGGAGGACGTGTCAGAGGTAGACGTGTTACACATCGCTCCGTGAAAGTGATACTTTTAAGCGGTTAAATAGTGAGGGGGAAGGTATTAAAGTTGTTTAAGTAATAGCTGCATAGACCATGCATAGCTATGAGTGGTATCTAGCTGGAATATGCTGATACATGTGCGTGAGAATTACATTTCTTATGTGGAGCATCAAAGCCTCGTACGACAGGTAGACATTGACGGCAGATGCAAAGCGCTGACGTGTGAAAGTGACGTGTCGTGACGAGTCAATTAACGGTCTCGTATATTGGTATGGGCGACGAATATGACGAGTATCGATGCTCGGCATGTAAGAAGGCTATAAAGACTGAGGTTGTAGCATGCAAGTCCTGTGATAAGCTTTTTTACCATCCGGCATGTGTAATTAGGCATAAAATTTATGATAAGAACCGCGAGTTGGTGGCCTGCCCTGGTCCATTCGAGAAATTTTTTGTTGAAAGTGATAAGGAAGCTGATCTGAATAAAACAGCGGCATCGACAGGAAAAACAACGGGATCGGCAAAAATGAGTATGGCTCCAGTTAGTGGAAATAGGTCAACAGCCGTGAGCGGAGCGGCAGCAAGTAAAACAGCTGGCGCGAGTGGAACATCTGATATAGATAGAAAGATAGATTGGCTTGTCAGAACGGTGAAAGAAATGAAAGACGAAATGGTATGTAAAAAAGAAGTTAAGACAATAATCAAGGAGATTGTTCGAGAAGGGATGGTAGGCGTTAAGCAAGAACTAGAAGAATTGAGGAGAATGATACGGGAAGGAGTATATGGACCGACAGGAGGTGCACAGAGGAGCTACAGTGAAGCGGTTAGAGAGAAGAAGAAAGAGTATATTTTGATTATTAAACCTAAAATACAACAGGAGAGCGAAGATACAAAAAAGATAGTAAAAGAAAAAATCGACATTAAGAAAATGGAAGTTGGAATCTCAAAAATGCGAAAAGGAGGTAAAGGAGCAGTTATTCTTGGATGTGAGACCGGTGAAGAAATGAAAAAGTTAAAGGACAAGGTACAGGCGACAATGGGAGAGGATTTCAAGGTCGATGAGCCACAGTGGAAGAAACCCAAGATTAAAGTAATTAATGTTGGAGAAGATGAAATGAAAATGGATGATGATAAGTTGTTAAATGCGATTAAGAAACAGAATAAAATTGAAGGTGTAGCAGGAGATGATCTCTGTATGCGGATAGTGAAGAGATTATTTAAACGAAGAGACAAGAATAACGAGCGATTCCGTGGAAGAAGAGGAGAGGTAGAGGGATCTCTGATTTTGGAGGTAGATGATGGTACACATGAAGAGATGATAAAGAAAGGAAGATTAAATATTGGTTGGAGAAAATGTGTAATATACAACTTTATTAGCGTCGTAAGATGCTACAAATGCTGGGGTTACTTCCACATGGCTAAGAATTGCACGAGGCAGGAAGCATGTTTCAAATGTGCAGGAAACCATAAGGCGAGCGATTGTACGGCAACGAAAAAGAGCTGTATAAATTGTATGTATAAGAATAAGACGTATAATTTGAAGCTGAATTTAGAACATGAGGCGGTAGATTCGGAGTGTCCGACATTTAAGAGAGTACTAGAGGAAGAGAAAAAGAGAGCTGGCTGGGAAGACGCGAAATAGCAACCACAGGAAGATGCTGAATTACTTTGGTATACGAATGCTCAGAGCTTTTTGGCGCATAAGGACGAGATACAACATCAGATTATGAAGAGAATGAATCCTGCGATCTTAGCGTTATCGGAGACGAGATTGACTGTAGAAATAGAGGATAGTGAGGTCAATATACCGGGATATAGTATAGTTAGATGTGATGCTGAAAATAGACATACAGGAGGAGTGCTTTTATACGTTAGGAATAATATTAAATTTAAGATAGTTGAGAAGAAAAAGATAGAGTCAAACTGTTGGTGCGTGGCGATAGAAATGAGAGAGAATATGTATAGGGGTGTGATAGCGGTAGTGTATCATTCGCCGAGTGCGTCGGATGGTGACTTTGTGAAATTTTTGGAAGATACAGTAGAAAATTTAATAATAAAAGGTGACTGTATGGTAATAGGAGACTTTAATATAGATATAATGCTAGATTCATTTTATTCAAAGAAATTATTAACGGTAATGCAAAACTTAGGGATGAAGCAATATGTTGATAATCCGACGAGAGTTACAAAGGATAGTCAAACAATTATAGACTTAATTTTTTCTAATAATATAGTAAAGGTGCAGGTGAATAAGAAACCTAAAATAACGGACCATGCTTGGCTCAAAGTTGAATTTAATTTAAATATAAAATATAATAAATATAAAGAATTTAGAGGCAGGGATTATAGTAAGTTTGATGTTGATGAATTTCTTAGTATAATGGGGGAAAGAATTGAGCAAGGTCAAGGGCTAGATGTAAATACAAGGGCTGAGAGGTTTGTTAATAGTATAGTAAATGTATTGGATACTGTAGCGCCTAAGAAAAAATTTAAAATTCCGAAAATATGGGAAGGGAAAAAATGGTTTTCAGATGAAATAAGAATGGCAGCAGTAAGAAGGGATGAGGCCTACAGTAGGGCGGTTAGCACAGGTATGGATCAGGACTGGGCATTTTTCAAAAGTGAAAGAAATGCAGTAGTAAAACTTATCAAGACAAAAAAGAAAGAATATTATGAGAATATGATAGATCATAATAAGGGTGATCCTACAAAAATGTGGAAAACTCTGAAAGAATTAATTAAGGGTGAGCAGGGGGGTTCGGTGGACATTGATAATGTAGATTTTGAAATATTAGATAACATAGAAGAATGTAATATAGCTGATAAATTTAATATATATTATGTAAAAAGTATTAGTAATATTGTGAAAGCTATTAATAATAAGAAAATGAATAGAACAGGTAGGAGATCTATATATGTAATTGAGAGTAAGGATATCATGGAAAATTTTGAGCCAATTGATGCAAGTGATTTGATACAAATTGTTAGAAAACTGCCACAAAAGAGCGGAACAGAGGAAGGGATAACCAGTAATATACTAAAAATGGTGATACATGAGATAAAAGACGAATTTGTGGGGGTGATAAATGATTCGCTTAGTACAGGTAAATGTCCAGAAGGGTGGAAAACATCCACGATAATACCGATACCAAAGGTAAATAAGCCAAAAAAAGCGAGCGAATATAGACCGATTAATATGTTACCGATGTATGAAAAAGTTTTAGAGTTAGTTGTTAAAAGACAGTTGGAAAAATTTATAGAAGATAATGAAATAATAACCGAACATCAATCAGGATTTAGGAAACAACAGTCGTGTGAGACAGCAATTCAAAGTATTATCGAGGACTGGAAGCGGTTAGTTGAGGAGAAAAAAATGGTAGGAGTAATATTCCTGGATCTTAAAAGAGCGTTCGAAACAGTAGATAGAGTAAGATTATTGGAAAAATTATATCAGTATGGAATAAGGGGTGTTGTATTGGAATGGATAAAATCGTACTTAAGTAATAGAAAGCAGCAAGTTAGATTCAATGATATATGTTCTAAAATAATTGATACTGTATATGGCGTGCCACAGGGATTTGTACTAGGACCCCTATTGTTTATTCTGTATATAAACGATATAGTTAAAGTCTGTCCTAAGGGAAGTAGATTTAAGTTATTTGCAGATGACACGACCGTAAGTGTAACAGGAGAAAGCTGTGAAGAATTAGAATTGAAATTAAATATGGTGTTTGGTATAGTTGAAGAATGGATGAATGTAAATATGTTGAAATTGAATGCAGATAAGACCAAATATATGATAGTTAGAAGTATAAGGAATGAATTAAAAACAGACATAATAGTAAAAAGCTTAGATGGAACTGTAATAGAGCGTGTAGAGAAAACAAAACATTTGGGTGTTATGATTGATAGTAGACTCCGTTGGGAGGATCACTGTGATTATATGTTAAAGAAAATCGGGAAAAAAGTAAGCTTTCTGAATAGAATAGGAAATGATATATCGGTGTACACTAGATGTACTGTGTATAAGTCAATCATAGCACCTCATTTTGAGTATTGTGCAACGTTGTTAGTAGGCATGGGTGAAACGCAGCTGAATCGACTGCAAGTGGCTCAAAACCGAGCCATGAGGGTCATTTTACAATGTTCGCGATATACTAAAGTAGAATTAATGCTGCAAACCCTTAGGTTTATGAGTGTGAGACAGAGGTTAAGATACAATGTGTGCATTTTTATTTTTAAGATGGTAAAAGGTATGTTGCCAAAACACTTAGGTAATAGGATAGAAATAGTAGGAGATGTGAGCGGAAGGCAAACGAGACAGACCGGGAGTATTGCAATACAATTTCGTAGAACGAAAAGCGGACAAAAAAGTTTGTTTTATGAAGGTTTGAATATGTACAACGCCTTACCGACTGAATTAAAGCAATGTGAAAAATTAGATCAATTTAAACGTATGTTAAAAGAATATATTGTACCTCATGTGGAAGGATTGTAGACATTTGATATAAATAATAGCCGAGAAGGCTAATAAAGCTCAATCAATCAAATCTCTCCCTCTCTCTCTCTCTCTCTCTCTCTCTCTCTCTTTCTCTCTCTCATTTGAAATTTCGGAGAATTCGTACATACATAGAAGCTTTATAAAGCTGGGTCTAATCAACCAAACCATAATGAATTATATATGAAATAGGAGTAGAAAAGACTGAAGAATAAAATAGAATTAGAAAAATTGCTAATAATTAATACTAAATTGTCAAAAAATATCAATTTATGAGAAGTCTCAATTGTTGAGACTTGAGATGTAGCCCTTAAAGGTTAAAATTTTAAAATATTGGCAATTTCTCTAATTCTATTATATTTTTCAGTCTTTTATACTCCTATTTCATATATAATTCGTTAAGATTTGATTGATCAGTTCTGCAGTTATAGAAATTTCGGTTTTGGCACATACATACACATACACATACATAATTTGCACACTTTTGTTTGATTATATTGACAATTTTTTCTATTTTTATTGTATTCTTAGGTCTTTTCTACCCCTATTTCATATATAATTCTTTAAAATTTGATTGATCAGTTCTCGTGTTACACACATTTGAAATTTCGAAGAATTCGTACATTCATAGAAGCTTTATAAAGCTGAGTCTAATCAACCAAACCTTAATGAATTATATATGAAATAGGGGTAGAAAAGACTGAAGAATATAATAGAATTAAAAATTGATTCGCGAGCCGGACTCGAACGTTTTGCACTACATACACACTCCCGAGTAGAAACCAAGCCGAGCCGGACTCGCTACGTATATGAGCCGCTTTACAGTTATGTTTATCCAGCAGCGTAGGTTATCTCACTCCGCGCTGTCACATACCGCTGGGCCGCGGGGCGCGAGGCGCCGGCAGTGCGACTGCACTCCGTACACCAAGTGCACCGCTGGTGATACTTCGTTGCTCTAATGGATATTGAGACTTGAAATGTAGCCCTCAAAGTTTGAAATTTTAAATTATTGAAGTGAAACTTCTTTAGGCGCGGGGGGTGATTCGAAACGGAAGCGTCACGGAAGTCTGTAACGGAAGTCCGTCACGGAAGTCCGTTACGAAAATCCGTCACGGAAGTCCGCACGAAAAGTAGAAACTTCTAATGGGAGTGATTCAGTGCGGGCGCGTCACGAAAGTCTGTCACAAAAGTCCGTCACGAAAGTCCGTCACGAAAAGTTGAAACTTCTAATAGGAGTTATTCGGTGCGGGCGCGTCACGAAAGTCCGTCACGAAAGCCCGTCACGAAAAGTTGAAACTTCTAATGGGAGTGATTCGGTGCGGGCGCGTCGCGAAAGTCCGTCACGAAAGCCCGTCACAAAAAGTTGAAACTTCTAATGAGAGTGATTCGGTGCGGACGCGTCACGAAAGTCCGTCACAAAAGTCCGTCACGAAAAGTTCAAACTTCTAATGGGAGTGAATCGGTGCGGGCGCGTCACGAAAGTCTGTCACGAAAGTCCGTCACGAAAGTCCGTCACACAAAGTTTATGGTATCTGAATTAAAGCCTGTGTAATTAACAAATCAAATTTTAACTATAAATTAAAGCCGATGCAATTCACAAAAAAAAAAAAAAAAAATACATGTGGCCTCCACGCGCGGCAGAAGTGGAACTTCTTAGCTGTGAGGAATAGGATAGTATCTCGTTTATAGTATCTGAATTAAAGCCTGTGTAATTCAGAAATCAAATTTTAATTATAAATTAAAGCCGATGCAATTTGCAAGTAAAAATTGATTTGTGAATTAAAGCGTATATAATTCACAAATCAAATTTTAATTATAAATTATAGCCGATGCAATTTACAAGTAAAAATTGATTTGTGAATTAAATCCTATATAATTCACAAATCAAATTTCAATTATAAAAGTAAAGTTTCAGGTTAACAGTTGCCAACTGTTGCATTTATATGTAATTATATATAGGCAAATTTTTCTCATAACCTGAAACTTCATTTTTATAATTAAAATTTGATTTGTGAATTATATAGGCTTTAATTCACAAATCAATTTTTATTTGTGAATTGCATCGGCTTTAATTTATAATTAAAATTTGACTTGTGACTTATATACGCTTTAATTCACAAATCAATTTTTACTTGCAAATTGCATCGGCTTTAATTTATAATTAAAGTTTGATTTCTGAATTACACAGGCTTTAATTCAGATACTATAAACGAGATACTATCCTATTCCTCACAGCTAAGAAGTTTCACTTCTGCCGCGCGTGGAGGCCACACGTATTTTTTTATCCGTTTCCGCGTAATACGCTACATGGGACCCCGGCCTAAGGCTTCATAGAAGTTGGATGAAAAATGGCGGACGAGAATACCTACTTTTTTACTGATGTTTACATAAAAAATTTCTGTCAAACAAGAGAAACTGTCACAATATATTTTTAAAATTTTTATTTTAATTATAAGTTCAGGGATATAAAAACAGGGGCTCCTCTGCGTCCTCTCGCTCTCCAATTTTCTCTCCAACCCCCTCTGCGTCCTCTTCCTCTCAAATTTTTGCCCAATCTCCTCTGCGTCCTCTTCTTCCCCAAATTTCTGCCCAATCTCTTTTGCGTCCTCTTCCTCTCCCTCCCCAACCTCCTCTGCGTCCTCTTCCTCCCTCTTCCCAACCTCCTCTGCGTTCTTCTCTTCTATTCCATTTTCTTCCTATTCTCTCTGTATTCCGGTAAAAATTTTTTTATAAAAACAAATATATATAAACATATAATTATATATATAAATATATAATTATATATCAAATGTATCCATACATGTTTTTCTCTGCGTGCATAATTTCTATTTCTATATATAATCATATATAAATGTAACAGTTGTTATATATAATTATATAGAAAAATTTTTTTTTACCTCAAGTTTATTCACTTTTTATAAAAAAATGTGTGGTAAATAGACGCAAGTACGGATATGTTTTACTGAGCAAGTTTAGATAAGTTTATTTTACGGCAGTTAGATACAGAGTGAGAGCGAACAGACTCGCTCGCGATTGGATATTATTTCAAGGGAGGGGACAGGCCGCGTAATGATACGCAGGTAGCAACATGTGTTTAATCGTATTAAATTAAAAGTTAATACGTTCAATGATTAAATGACGTGATTAACGGCAAGAAATGTGTAAGATGAGCTCCAGCTAAAATAACACACTTCGATTTGCAGTGTACTACTAGTACTACTGTAGTACTAGTACATCACAATTATTAAAATAAAAATTTTACTTGGCTTGGTCCTTGTATTTTAAAACTTGTAAGGACTAAAAAATAAAGAAACAATATAAAAATAAAAAAGTTTAAGAAACTTAAAACCATCTCAATTCTCAAATTCGCAATTATAAGAGATTTGAATGGCATTTCAGACTTCACCATTGCACCTTGAACGACATCATCTCCTCTCACACTCAAGTAA
Organism: Leptothorax acervorum; assembly: GCA_035220615.1. Lineage (NCBI taxonomy): Eukaryota > Metazoa > Arthropoda > Insecta > Hymenoptera > Formicidae > Leptothorax > Leptothorax acervorum. The sequence goes on from JASTWQ010000291.1 coordinate 226,106, forward strand.
TACCAGTTCATATGACTTCTTCTATTTTACAGACTCTCGGCATTTTATCAAAAGTAAAGCAACACAATATACAAAAATATTATAATATGTGATGTAGTTCATGTCAACGTGAAGAAGAATATTAGTTTTCTGTGGTCTCTATAAGATTTTTAACGGATTTGAAGCAAATCGTACATAAATAAAAAATTAAATATTTTTCCATATCTTTCTTGAAAAAAAAATTTTTCCGAAAAATACGAAAATTTTTCCAATTTTTCCGGAAATTTTTCCATGCTTCAGAACCCTAGTCCGGATTGCTTCAATTCGTACAACGCCTTTTTCAACTTGAGCACCTTGTTTTTAGGAATCCCTTGCAGCTCTGCCTCACTCAGAATACTCGGTAGATGGTCGGGTATTTCCATGTATAGCTCCTCTTCTATTTCGCCGTTCAGGTACGCGCTGACAAAGTCAAGCTGGTGGACTTCGAGCCCTTTTTCCACCGCAAGAGCCATGACGAGCCTTATTGATTCGGGCCGTGCCATGGGGGCGAATGTCTCGTCAAAATCAGTGTAACGACATTGCGTGAATTCACTCGCCACCAATCTGGCTTTTCGACGCTCAATTGAACCATCCGCATTCAACTTGGTGCGTAAGACCCATTGGCAACCGATAACCTTTCGATCTTTCGGTCGGTTGACGATAGTCCATGTCTCATTTTTCATGAGCGCGTCGAACTGCAGCTTTCCATTCATCCGCTTCAGGTGTGGCCAGGGCGACCTTGGCGCTCTTCGGGTCGAAGTTGGTCAACCCGGCGAATTCTTCGTCGTTGGATTCTTCTCCGGTGCTCGAGGCAATGACCTCGTCTGATTCGTCTTCTGTGGTGACATCTTCGAATTCTTCTTCGTCTTCAATGGTAGCCACGTCTGGTTCAACATTATTCCGCTGCTCTTTTGGAGCTTTGACTGCGACTCTGCGTAGCACTTTCTTCGGCCTCCCTGGACGGCCATCCCTTATGAAAGTTGGAAGACCTGGTGCTGGGGCAAATCCCAACATGTCCGAGTCGCTGGACGAGGGTTGCTCTTCTTCAGCCGAGTCGACGCTGTAGAAATGTCAGTTGAGTTCTCGCCATCAGAAATGACATCTGTTTCTTGTACCGGGTCGACATTTGTGCAATCTCGTTCTTTTGCACACATCAGTAACAGAATGTCGTCATTTATAATTTCTCCGGTATCTTCGTCACTTTCGATATTTTCATTCGCTGGGAACTCATCCAGAAACGATACGTCGCGGCTTTTTAATACTTTACGGGACTTTGAATCCCACATCTTGTATGCCTTGGAAGTAGGTGAATAGCCAATAAAGATGCATCTATTTGTTTTCGGGTCGAATTTCCCGCGTTTATCACTTTTATCGAGCACATGTGCCACTTTCCCAAACGGCTGGAGGTGACACGCCGTTGGCTTCTTCCCGGTCCAAGCTGTGTAGGGTAGATTTCCGTTCAACGTCCTGCATGGACATCGATTCCTTATACAGGGTGTTCTAAAAAAGGGGGGCCAAAATTTAGAGAGATATTCCTCACACTTCAAGGATGAAAAAATGTTACATGAACATGGGTGCGGAAACGATTTTTTCAGAAGTTATGTTGAAAATATTGTTGACTGTATTACTTACACAAGAAACAATTTAGGATTAATCATTATGTAAACAAGTAACTATAACATTAAAGGTCAAATTCTTCTGATTTCTGCCTGGCAGATAAGGTCACAACCTCATTTAGCCGTACTCAGAAAAGAAGCTCTAACTCCTGAAAAAAGCGTTTCCGCACCCATGTTCATATAACATTTTTTCATCCTTTAGGTGTGAGGAATATCTCCCTAAATTTTGGCCCCTCTTTTTTAGAACACCCTGTATAGGTTAACGTCAATATAGCCTCGGCCCAAAATTTTGGTGGTAAGCCCGCCTGGATTAGCATACATCTTGCCATTTCGACTAGTGTCCGATTGAAGCGCTCTGCTACGCCGTTTTGTTCCGGCGTGTACTCGGTGGTAAGATGGTGCACTTTTCCCTCCTTTTCGAAGAAGTCTCTGAATTTGTTGCTGAGATACTCGCGACCGTTATCAGACCTTACAGTTTTAATTGTTAGTCCCGTTTGCTTCTCGACTTTTGCCTTGAAAGCCTTAAATTTATCGAAAACCTCGCTCTTTTGAGCCATGAATACAACCACACAGTATCGCGTTTTATCATCAACGAATGTCGCGAAGTATCTCGATTCTGCTAGAGATGGCACTCTCATCGGTCCGCATATGTCCGTGTGTATCAGCTCTAATGCGTTTGAGTTTGTTGAGGTTGAGCGCGAGAATGGCGCACGCGCTAACTTTTCACTCACACACACCTCACATTTTTGCAACTCTTCGTCACATTTGATATCGACCGAATGCATCCTCTTGTTCTCCACCATACTTTTCAAGTCTCTCATGTTTAAGTGTCCTAGTTCTTCGTGTAGATCCTGCCATGGATTCTTCTTAGCACTTCCGGTTCTCGCGACGGTCGCGGTTTCCCTCGCTTCCGGTACGAGGTGCAAATCATTTTTGCGTTCCGCGGCCATAACGGTATTTCCGTCCGCGTCTATCACAACGGCTTTCGTTTTTCGAAAAATTACTTCGAACCCGTTGTCCGTAATTTTTTCCACGGACATTAAGTTTGTTCGGAGATCCGGCACGAGCAACGTGTCTTTTAACGTGACGTTTGTTTTATCACCAATGTTTACTCGCACCGTTCCTTTACCGCGACATTTCGTCGATCCGTTATTCGCGAGATTTACCGCGGGTCCGTCGCCATTTTGGCGCATGTCGCTGAAGTTAGTTTCATCGTTCGACATGTGCGATGTTGCGCCCGAATCCACGCACCATTTGCGCTTGTTTTTTATATCACTCGCGGAGCCATTGAACGCTGTCTCGTGATGTGTGTTCGCGCGCGCACACATAGTGACTTCCGCACAATTCGTCAAGTCATCGGTCGATTTCTCGAACGATTTCTTTGTCTGCTTATTTTTCTGGCACTGTCTCACGAGATGTTCCGTCTTTTCACACTTATAACACTTGACATCCGCGTTTTTATTTTTGTTCGTCGCGTCCGCGCCGTTCGGATTATGTGTCTTCGACTTCCCGGTTTTATTTCGCGACGCAAACATGGCGCTTGTTGCACCACCGTCACCCCTGCGCATTCGCGATTCGTACTCTTCGATCATCTTTACCTTGAGGGCTTCCGGTTCGAGAATATTGTCCTTTGCCTCGATCGCCACTCTAAACGGCTCATAGCAATCCGGCATGCTATACAGCAATGGGCGTTGGAGGGGCCCTTTCTATATTATAATAAAAATCAGAAGCGTCTGTTCTGAGACGGTACTGATTATTACAAATGTATTATTTGTAAATTAAAATCAGAGAGACGGGAAAAATATATTGGTTACGTTCTCACGGGAATGGGCGTTGGAGGGGCATGTTCTATAATTTCAATAAATCACATAATTTCGATTTTGCGATATTGTTTGTGAACACTTGATAAAAAAAAGTAGTACTGTACATATACACATATACATACAGGTTTCGCCAACAAAGAGTGTACATTAGTACTCCAGAGAGAGAGAGAGAGAGAGAGAGAAAATATATATACTTTTTATTGGAGGACCCTGTATGTATATATATATATATATATCTATATATATAAAAACAAATGTCCCGACTGACTGACTGACTGACTCATCAACGCCCACCCAAAACCCCTGAACCTAGAGACATGAAATTCGAGGGGTGCATTCCTCTCATGACGTAAGCACCCACTAAGAAGGGATTTTTAAAAATTCGGCCCTTAAAGGTGTGAAAAGGGTTAAAATGTATTTTCATGGATTCGTCAATATCTCTTAGGCCCGATGAGATATCGACTTGGTTCTTGCTTACAAAGGTCACCCATACAAATGCTCAGAAACGTATTTCAGGATTTTGCCCTAATCAACCTCTAAAGGGATAAATCTGAATTTAGGGGTGAATTATTTATTAGACGTAAAGCAAGAATAAAATGATAAAAAAGCGCGCTAACATCTTTAGAAGCGCGTTTTAAATACGGGCTTAAATGTATAAATCACTTACTCTATATTGCATCTAGTTTATTAACATTATAATTAAACGAATAGGAAACATCTTTATTGCAGAATGCTTGAAAAAAAGATGCAGAAAAAAAGAATTATCCAAAGATTTTTCGAAACTGTTAATTACTGACTTTGAAATAAGTGTACAAATTACAGTTTTGTGAAAAACTCGAATGGAAACGCAAATAGCTTACAAAAAACATAAAACCTTTTCATCACTAAAAGTAATTAACAATTTATATTAGAGATATATATGATCTTACATATTTACAAAAATATTTATAAACATAAATGTTTTTGAAAAAAAAAACGAAAACGGAAGTTTACATGATGTTACAAAAATCTTTCTTTTATTCTAAATGGCTTTCTTTAGCAGAGGCTACATTAACATTTATTCACGTATTTATCAGATGGTAGGCAGGAGAAATAGAAAGAACACTTATATTGAAGACTTCAAAACTTACGAAAAAGTAAATAAACATATGAATAGTGATATTTATAACGCATTATCAATAGAAAGATTACTGAGAAATATATTAAATTTTGTATACGCGGATTAAAGGCAGCATACTGTTCCAGTTTTATTATTACAGGAGTTATTTTATTGTGTAATTTTAAAATGGCGAAAAGAAGCTGATGTACCAAGCAATAAAGATGTTTCCTCTACTGGTCATTATAATCGCCAAGACAATACCACAATTTTGTTCGATTATCGTCAAGACGCTCTTTTAACCAATATAAATTAAGATCTTTGTTGACATCTTATGTCCATGGAAGCCATACAAGACCGTACAAGACTCTCGTATGGTAACGTAGTGTAACGTAACATGGGTCAACGCACAAGAAACGTATCGGTTACGGCGTTATACATTTCTTGTGCGTTGACCCACGTTATGTTACACTACGCTACCATATGAGAATCTTGTGCGGAGACTCGTAATCATACTACGAGTTGCGGATTCGGTTGCGGTTGAGGATACGATTGAGTGTTGGAAACCACGTCGCAAACGATGGCAACTGCCAGTTGTAAAGTGTTATTTCCATGTTGCGCTTGTCAATTGCGGTTGTCAAAAGAGAGTTGGCGAACTTTTAATTTTTTGGCGACAGTAACTGGCAATCGGCAATCAAAAATAACACTTTTCAACTAACAGTTGCCATCGTTTGCGACGTATTGTAGAACCGGCTTTAGACTTGAGTCTATTTGATCAATCTGCAACTGTAAAGGTCTATCCAGACAAACTTGCATAGCGCATAAACATAAGCATAAGAAAATTGATTGGTCCATATACATGTGCATAAAAAAATAAACCAATCCGTTTCTTTATGCATATGCTTATGCACCTATGCATGTTTGTCTGGATTGACCTTTAAGCGGGGAGCACACACTTCTGCACAACGCATAATGCGTAAGCATAAGAAAATTGATTGGTCTATTTCCTTATGCACATGTATATGGACCAATCAATTTTCTTATGACGTTAATACGTCATTTAACGTCATTCTGCTACCTGGAATCAATGTCTCCCGTTTGGCCCAACGCACTCATTGATTAGTGCGCAAGGATGCGCAAAAGCACACCTTGTTTTCCTTCCACCATGAGTGCGCTAACATCTTTATAAACGCGTTTTGAATATAGGACTACTTCTAATCTCTGCGATTAATATAGGCTAGAGTCCACTTAACGTTATAAATCCTTCAAAGTATATTTTGATTAGTCAATTAATAAAATTTTTTGTTTTGATTAGTCAATCAAATGTTTCAAAGCATTGGGCGAGTTCAAGACACCAAAAAAACTAGGCTTGCTCGAGCGATTGAACATTATTGGTTGTTATATATGGATCCAATCAATCATATTCAATCGCTCGGCTAGCAGAGCTTATAGAGGAATTCTGTAAATTTTTAACAGTATCGGTATCGTTACATTATCATTGCGCAGCTTTTTACAATGTATACTTGCGCAACGACAATATAACGATAAAACTATAACGAGTTACGGAATACAAGTAGTAGCCGCTTTGCCAGCTTGAACTCGTCCTCAGCCTCAGCCAGAGTCGTACGTTATATCACCGACGAAATACCAAAGACCGACAATTTTATAGAAATTTGCGTCATTATTAAAATTTAAGTGATTAGTTGATAATATAGTACTAAATTTTATAATTTAATATTATTTTGATATTTTGTAGACATGTATATATATATATATATATATAATAAAAAATCATGAATTTATAATGTATTATTCAAATATATTCATGTTAATAATTACAAATGAAATTTATATCAATAATCAATAATTTCATCGCTTCTCGATTATTGCCGAGCACCCTCGAGGCCCCTTTGGTGGTCATGTTTAAATAAAATAACTCTCCTCAGCAAACACCAACTAATAATAATGTAACTTCAATATTATAATTTTATACTAAAAAATGTAACTGTAATAAAACACATATTGTACGTAACAGTTATATTGGTGAGTAGAAAATTATAATATAGAGGTTATATTACTCTTATAGTTGATGTTTGCTGGATCTTATTATAAATTATAATTATTTTACGTTTTATGTACAGATCTATGCTAATTAGTTAGGTTTCAAATTTAATACAGATAGTGCATTAATGCTATTCGATGTGCCTGCATTTGTAAGGTCTTAACATAGAAGTCATCAAACTTTTTCGTTCTTTCACAAAATAAAGTAACTGAATCGTATAAACTATGTAAACCTGATAATATATTTTCCAAATTATAGAGACCATTGAGTGTAAGCGCACAATGACATTAATGCATCCGTTTGTACATGAGAGTCTCATCGCTTTAATAAGAATAAATTTTTATATTGTCAAATTCTGTATAATACTGTTATTACGTCTGTAACTTAAGAAAAACATAGTTTACACCTCTGGCTAACATAGTTTATTTTATACTATATGATACAGTTGAGAAGAAAAGAATTGATGAATCATATGTTACGAGAGCTTGCAAATGGAACATCGAATAGCATTAATTGCAACTATTTCTACTAAAATTTAAATCTAAAAAAAATAGACCTTTACATAAGATGTAGAATTATTGAGAAATTGAGATGTTTTAATTATATACAAAAATAGTATAATATACGATACTTTATTTCATAATTATACATTCTTACAAATAAAAGAAAAGTTTAGTAACTCTTAAACAAAAATCAAATACCTTTGCTTGAATGTAGAAATTGTATTGCACACTGTAAGTATAAAAATAAAATTATCTCTCTTTTAAAACTATTTTTTTCCAGTGTACTATTAAACTCTAAAAATAAATCATAACTCTTTGGTGCAAGCGGACAACAGATTTGATAGTATACTTAGAATAGAGAAGTAGTCTATTATTACTATAAGATGATACATTTCACAGATCCTATATTCTCTACAGCGTTTCTTGATGATTTAATCATTATTATCATAATCAATGAAAAAAAAAAGGATTTATGAAAGTAAAGCCCAACATAATAGCTGGATTATGAAACATAACGCTTTCCTGAAACATTCCATTATTTAAATGAATAAGTTGAAGCATTTGTAAGATAAAATGTACTAAAATAAAATATTTACATGTATGTTTCAGAGTTTTCTGATTGTTATGAATCCATGTTTTGATTTGGGGTGACGTTCTATTAGCCAGTGAAGTGTACTTTCTTTTCATTTGTTGAATTTCTTTTAATGACGGTAGAGTGAGATTTTCCATATGTTTAGCTTCGAGCACTGCTTCCTTTTCCTCTTCAGTCCAGCGTATTCTTTTAGTTTTTCCGTAGGGCGAGGCTAAAAAGGAACAATATTAAAAAATAATACATACAATATATGCACAATATAGCTGCGGTCAGCCGAAAAAATAACTTTGCAACTGTTGTAAGATTCATTAATGATTAGTTCTTACTCGTAGTTCCTGCCGGATTTAACTATGAACCAATCATAGAATTAAATAATCTTACAACAGTTACATTGCCGTTTTTTCTGCTGAACGCAGTTAATGATTAGTCTTTAATTGCGACAGTAAACACACTGTAATCACACAAGAGTAAAAAAAAAACTAGCATTAAATGATACATGTGTGGAGAGTCAATTAGAGACGGAATATTGTTAAATCCAAATCTTTATTGCACACCGTTACAAACGCGACCTTCTTCCGCCATCTTCTCTACTCTCCTTCTTCGGCTTCTTCCGTTCGTCGCTCGCTGCGATTTTCGATATATCGATACGATACTTCTCGCTCGACTCTCTTTCGACTTACAACACATGTTTAAGGAGGATGGTTGCTCAAATCAAAATGATAAGAATTAGTTCAAATTTATGGAGGATATTCGTCTATGGGAATCTGTCGTCTATACCAAAATTGAAGACAATTGTCTACATGGTTGTCGAGTAATTAATTATTGAATTATTCATTTTTGCTATGTCGCCCGTATATAAGAGTATATCAAAATGATAAGAATTATTTAAAATTTATAGAGGATATTCGTCTATGGAAATCTGTCATTCATGCCAAAGTTGAAGACAATTGTCTGCATGGTTGTCAAGTTATTAATTATTGAAGTTATAAACTTCAATAATTAATAACTCGACAACCATGCAGACAATTGTCGTCAACTTTGGCATGGACGACTTATTCCCATAGACGAATATCCTCCATAAATTTGAACTAATTCTTATCATTTTTTTTAGCTGATTTGAGCAACCACTTGAAGATAATTGTCTGCATGGTTGTCAAATAATTAATTATTGAAATTATACTCTTATACATCGGGCGAAACATTATACATAACTTATACATAGCAAAAATATTAAAAGTGCAAGCAACGCGTAAAACGAGCAATGCGAAGACACCTCTAAATTTTCCCCTCTTGCCGCGCCACCTGCCGCTCAGCGGGACACTAGCCAACCTCCTTAATGCAATAGTCTACATATCGAAAAGTATTCTTGCATAATGTTATAGAGGGTGTCCCATTTTAACTTTTGCACGTAATATCCCAGGAATCAATAATTTTATTTAAAAATGTTTCAGACAAAAGTTGTATAGTATGGAAGGAGCCATAAGATGAGTTGACTAAATTTTGGGTTTAACGACTACTTTAGACCCAATAAGACCCAACTTGGTTTTCTTCACAGGAAACCTAAATTTTTTATTGTACCATCTTTTCCTACTAATTAATTTGAACAACTTTTGTCTGAAACATTTTTTTATTTGTCTAATTCTTTTTCAGATACTCAAGGAAAACTTGATAACTTTTTCAATATTTAACTTACAATATCTCAACAATTATTTGTCGAAGAGAAAAGTGGTACAGGACTTTTTGACTCGATTTAGTCTCAAGAATATATTGCAATAATACTCCAACTTTTTTAAATATTTGTATGTACATGCTCCAAGGAGATGCATACATAAATATTTAAAAAAATTGAAGTACTATTGCAATAGCATGTTCTTGAGACGAAATCAAGTCAAAAGTCCTGTATCACTTTTTCCTCTGACAAATAATTGTCAAGGTATTGTAAGCTAAATATTAAAAAAAATCTATTTAGTTTTCCTTGAATATCTCAAAAACTATTAGGCAAATAGAAAAATGTTTCAGACAAAAGTTATTCAAATTAATTAGTAGAAAAAAATGGTACAATAAAAATTCGGGTTTTCATTTAAAAAAATCAAGTTGGGTTTGGATCCATAGTGAGTACCGGACCCAATATTTAGCCAGCTCATTTGATGGCTCTCTCCAAACCATACAACTTTTGTCTGAAACATTTTTCAATAAAATCATCGGTCCCTGAGATATTATGGTGCAAAAGTTGAAATAGAACATCTGCATAATATATTAATCTTGGTGCAAAATTTGAAATAATAGGCTATTTAGAATGATACAGCACACTTTACATAATAGAGCAAACTGTTATATATAGTGAAAAACTCACTAGATCTTTTGCGTTTCTTATTAATGGCAGTTTCCTGATTTTCATCCTTGTTATGTGCGTTTACTATTATTCAAACCAGCCGCGCTACCGATGTACGATAGGCTAGTTCTTTTCTGAGCGCAGGGTTTGACTTCCTGCAAGAGGGCGCGGCAGCACCTCTACGGAGGAGGGGATCTTCCCTCTCGCCGCCGGTCACGGTCGAACGGGTCGGCGGAGGAGGCGGACCGGGGGGGGGGGGGGGGGGGGGGGCTTGGGCCGATTCACCCACGGGGTTTCGGCCACGGGTGCCCCCATTCGGTCCGTCGGGGGGGTCTGGCTCTGGGACCTATTGGGTCTTGGACCCGGGCCCCCCGAACCGCGGAAGGGAGAGAATGGTGGCTTTATGCCAAGCCCTGTCTCCCTCTCGCGGGCAGGCGGCGGAGGTCGGGCCCCCCCGGGGGGCGGGACTCCGACGGGTTTTCCGCCCCGGGGGCTTGGCACCCGCCTGCTTCGAGGAAGGTGTGGGAGGAGGAGGGGGGGGGCGCTTCACGCGGGCGCTGACCCCTCCCCCCTTCTCGTCCGGGGGGGCAGGCGAGCGGTCGGGGGATACACCGCTCGCTCGCCGGCCAGATAAGGCAACCCCCGGAGAGAGGGACGACGGACGGGGGTGGTGACACCCGTCCGCCTGTCATTAGACTAGGACAGGCTTGCCTACAAAAGGCGAAGTGCGGGGGGGCCCACGGATGTGATCATTGCGTTTCCCGGGGCCCTCCCAACAAAGCACAGTTAGGGTCACCCATGGGTGTTTTAGCCGGTAGGAATCCGGCACTCCCCCGTCCTACCCCGAGGGCGGGGGGTCTTCCCCCTCACAACATCGGAGGGGGTCGCTGGGCCACATACCGGGCTTGCTCGGGAACCCAGCGGTCGAAGATTTCACCCATGTAAAAAAAAAAAAAAAAAAAAAAAAGAGGGCGCGGCAGCGCGCAGCGAATGTACCGATCTCGGTCGTTTTCTAGAGACAGACGTTCACGAACCTTCGAACCGAGCTGTAACGGATTTGCTATTAAACTAACTGAGTTAATCACTACATGCGAAAGTACGTCTCTCGAAACCCTATCCCCTGTACTGGAACTCCACGGTTAAGAACTACAACAATTGGCGACGAGGATGGGATCAGGGTTACCTCGACAGTAGCTACGAAAAAGGTACGAGTCGGGAAGTACAAGAAGAATACGGCAACGGCAAACTTGAGGCGGACATTTTTTCTCGTCTGAGCCCGTACAAAAAAAAATGGCGACGGCGACAGCAGCAGTGCCAAATACTTTTACAATCGAGCCTTTCGATTCCACCACTACAAATTGGTCACGATGGTTACTCAGGTTAGAAGGTGCTTTTCGAATATTTGCAATTAAAGACGAGGCCCGAGTGCCTTACTTATTACATTACGTTGGGGCCACATCGTTCGACATCTTGTGCGATTGTCTTTCGCCGCATGATCCTTTCGAAGCAAATTACGAGACGCTTACAAGGAACCTGAGGGATTTCTACGACCCGGCGCCGTTAGAAATAGCGGAAAACTCTAAATTCCATCAACGCAAGCAGAAGGATGGTGAAACAGTTCAAGAATTCTTAGCGGCACTACACAAGCTAAGCGTGCATTGCAAGTTTGGCGATTATCTAAAGACAGCCTTGAGAAACCAGCTAGTTTTCGGCTTGTCTGTTTTCAAAAAAGGTCTGTTTTCAACAGAGCCGTGAAACAAACCAGCTCGAAGAGATCCTACTAATGGAACATACACAGTTTCGGGACAAAATCTTCACTACACTGCTGGTAAATGGCCAGCAAGTTAAATTCGAAATAGATAGCGGTGCTGCGGTGTCGGTGATGGCGCAGGAGCACGCGAGTAAGCTTTTTCCAAATTCGCCCATTCAATCAACGCAACTTACATTAATTTCCTATTGCAAGCAGAACGTAAAATTACTAGGATATATAGTCGTGACTGTACGGTGCCGTAATAAACTACGCAAATTACATCTATATATTACAAACCAAAAGAGAAACGCTTTGTTAGGTCGCGAATGGATCTTCCAATTACGAGATGAAACTAATATTAAGAATTTTCTTAGTAGCATAGAATCGATACATGCGATAGATACTGGTCACAAAGATAGGTTAAACGCGTTATTACAGAAGTACAAGTCAATTATGACACCGTCGATATCAAAGATTAAAGGTCTACAGGCAAAATTAACGCTTAAAAGAGACGCGAAACCGGTATTTTGCAAATCGCGGCCAGTGCCTTTTGGATTACGCCCCTTAATAGAAAAGGAATTGCAACGGCTAGAATTAGAAGGAGTTTTAGAGAAGGTGGACACTTCCGAATGGGCTACGCCGATAGTCCCGGTTCTTAAAAAGAACGGTCAGGTCCGTCTTTGTGGTGATTACAGCATCACCCTAAATCCTCAGCTCGTTATTGACGAACATCACCTTCCGACAGCGGATGAATTGTTTACCTCAATGGAGGGCGGCACGGTTTTCTCTAAAATTGACCTATTACAAGCGTATTTACAAATGGAGGTTCGCCCCGAGGATCAACACCTCCTTACGTTGAATACTCATAAAGGTCTTTACCGACCTAAGCGTTTAATGTATGGAGCCGCGTCTGCACCCGCCATTTGGCAACGTGACATAGAGAACATCCTGAAAGATCTTTCTGGAGTAACTGTTTTCTTAGATGACATACGAGTATCGGGTAAAGATCCGGAAGATCACTTACAAAAATTAGAAGCAGTTTTTAAACGTCTACAGCAGTACAATATAAGAATTAACTTAGATAAAAGCAAATTTTTTATGGAACAAATTAATTATTGCGGGTACATTATAGACAAAAACGGATTACACAAAGAGCCGGATAAAGTCGAAGCAATTAAGAATATGCGTAGACCGGAAGACGTACCTCAGGTGCGTAGTTTTCTTGGAATGGTAAACTACTACGGTCGGTTTATTAAAAATTTAAGCGCGATACTACACCCGTTGAACAATCTATTACGTAAGAACACCAAATTTGTTTGGACTACGGATTGTGAAAGAAGCTTTATAGCTGCCAAAAAGGCGTTTTCAAGTACGGATTTCTTGGTACATTTCGATCCAACTTTACCTCTAATTCTAGCTACGGATGCTCGCGCGTACGGTGTAGGTGCTATTTTGTCACATTTGTATCCGGATGGTACAGAAAGAGTAATTCAATACGCTTCCCAAACTCTCTCGAAAACGCAAAGATTGTACTCTCAAATAGACAAAGAAGCCTACGCCATAATTTTTGGTATAAAAAAATTCTACCAGTTCCTACACGGTGGACATTTTACGTTAATTACAGACCATCGCCCGTTAGTACAAATTTTCTCACCTCAGAAATGACTACCAATTTGCAGTGCTATGCAAATGCAGCACTATGCTCTTTTTCTGCGAGGTTTCAATTACACCATTAAGTATCGTAGATCGGAGGCGCACGCAAACGCCGACTGTCTTTCTCGCCTTCCTATAAAAGGAAATCAAATTAACGAGGACGTAGTAGATATTTTTCAACTAGATACAATCGAAAGTCTTCCACTTACAGCTACAGAATTAGTTACAGCTACAAGTAAAGATAAAGAACTCTCAGCAGTTTTAAAAGCGTTAAAGACAGGTCAAGAACTTAAAAATCTAAAAGGTTTTAACTTAGATGTCGGTGAACTTACACTACAGAATAATGTGATCTTAAGAGGTCATCGAGTAGTAATTCCAATAACACTACGTAAAAGAATTCTGCAAGAATTACATATTGGACATTTTGGTATCAGTAAGATGAAAAACTTAGCTAGAAGTTACGTGTGGTGGCCTAATATCGACAAAGATATAGAGTCGTTAGCTAAAAATTGCAAAGATTGCAACTCTTTTCGCAATAATCCTACAAAAATAGAACCACACATTTGGGAGGAAACCACAACTCCTTTCAGTCGCGTTCACGCAGATTTTGCAGGACCATTCTTAGGTCATTTCTTTTTTGTCTTAGTTGATGCGTATACTAAGTGGCCAGAGGTCTACATCGTCAAAGACATTACAGCAAAAACTACAATAGACTTATGTAGGAAAATCTTCGCTACTTTCGGAATTCCAAAAACATTCGTATCCGACAATGGAAGAACTTTTATTTCGTCCGAATTCACATTGTTTTTACAACAAAACGGAATCGTACAAAAACTTACAGCACCGTACAATCCGGCTACCAATGGTCAAGCAGAAAGGTTTGTACAAACCTTAAAGAATTCCTTACGTCGCATGCGAAGCGACAGAACCAATGTACAGATTGCGTTACAACAAATGTTAATACAGTATAGAAATATGGTTCATCCAGCGACAGAGAAATCTCCGGCAGAACTGATGTTCGCGAGAAAAATACGCACACGCCTGGATCTACTACATCCAGAAATAAAGCATAGTAATGATTACAATGTAACAACAGAAACTCATCTTGTCTTCAAGGAAGGAGAGAGAGTGAGCTGTCAAAGCTATTTAGGCGTAGACAAATGGATGTCCGGAAAAGTTTTAGAGCGTATTGGTAAACTACATTATAAGATCAAATTGGATGATGGACGAATTTGGAAGAGGCACATCAACCAGATGCGCGTAATTGGCAGTATGACGCCAGTAAAGTTAAATGATAAAGTAATTGCTACAACGTCCGATTTAGACTACTCAGTAGTCGGAAAAGAAAGCGTTGTTGATAACGTTGAGGAAGCGAATCACCATACACCAGAAGCACCGAGACCACCGCCTCCTCCACAAGCGTTGTCAGCACAATCAGAAAATCCTTCCGAATGCGAAATTGATCCGATCGAAACCACTCCAAGACAACCTGCGAGACCACGAAGGCCGCATAAGTTGCCTACACGTTTAGGAGATTACGAAGTTAATCTGAGATAGGAAAGAGTGGTTAAAATACAATTTTCTGTTTCTTGTTCAAAACTTTATTATGTTCTAGAAGGGCTGCGTTTTCCCTTTTTTGCGGGTTACTATATAATTTTTTTTTTTCTTTTCTTTCCTTACAAGTACATTAGCGCAGCCATCAAAATGTTTTATACCCGACCATTTTTCTTACTTTAGCGGAGAGGGTGTTATGTGCGTTTACTATTATTCAAACCAGCCGCGCTACCGATGTACGATAGGCTAGTTCTTTTCTGAGCGCAGGGTTTGACTTCCTGCAAGAGGGCGCGGCAGCGCGCAGCGAATGTACCGATCTCGGTCGTTTTCTAGAGACAGACGTTCACGAACCTTCGAACCGAGCTGTAACGGATTTGCTATTAAACTAACTGAGTCAATCACTACATGCGAAAGTACGTCTCTCGAAACCCTATCCCCTGTACTGGAACTCCACGGTTAAGAACTACAACAATCCTGATTTTCATATGATGTTGAAGCTTCTTCTGTGACACACGGGGATACATCTGAAATAATAATTTATATTACCATTTTGAAAAATATCTGAGAATACATACCAAAACTACTACGAACAAAGAATATACTGTATATGTATAGTGAAGCTGTATATTTAATTATATTTAATTACATTTTTGTATATAATAATTAAAGCATCAATTTTTCTTACTTTGTATAGTATCAGTATAGTTATTGATATCATTACTGATGTTAAAAGAATCGTTAAGATTTTTTACTTCATTGTCTAATGAAGAGTCGTATCTCGAATCTTGTGTCTGTCCTACAACCGCTTCCAAATATTGGGAAATTTTTAAAATATCTCTGCTCGCCTGGGGCTGCCTATAATGTTGTTTATGTATCTTATCCGCATGGCCCATAAATGTAGCCAACTCCGAAACTTCAGCATCATTTAAATTCAGTTGAATACAATACGTTGCTATTTGTTTCCTCAATGTTGTACCGCGCAAAGTTTCAAGATTACTTGGATTACATTCTTCCGCAAATTTGCGCATCAAACCACAAGCTTTGAGATGCTTGTAGCGATTGTCTTTAGTAACATCAGATAATCCAAAGATATATGGATTTTTACTTGGTACACCAGCTTCTTTTCGCCATTTTAAAATTTCAGTTACACAATGGAATAACTCCTGTGATAATAAAACTGGGACAGTACGTCCCCTTTTTCCGCGTATACAAAATCTAACATAGTTTTCAGCAATCTTTCTATCTTGTATTGATAAAGTGTTATAAATATCACTATTCATGTGTTCATTAACTTTTTCGTAAGTTTTAAAGTCTTCAATAAGTGTTCTTTCCATTTCTCCTGCTCGCCGTCTGTTAAATACGTGAATAGATGTCAATGTAACCTCTGCTAAAGAGAGCCATGCAGAATATGAGAAAGATTTTTGTAACGCCATGTAAGCTTCCGTTCTCTTTTGTTTCAAATATTTATATAAACAGTTAATATCTTCTAGTGATGGAAGGATTTGTCTTTTATGTCTTTTTTTAGCAGTTTGAGTTTCCATTACTGTTTTATTCATGCTTATTCCAATGTCAACAGTTAACAATTTCAGAAAATCTTTGGCTAATTTCTTTTTTTCTGCATCTTCTTTCCTAATGCATTCTGTAATAAAGATGTTTCCTATTTGTTTAATTAGTGTTGATAACATAGATGCAGTAGTTGGTGCTTTATACATTTGTTCTTTGTTGTTATAACCTGCGACTGTATTAATTGCAGAGATGCAGTGATCATAAAACTTAGGCTGATAGATTGATTGAAAGTCTTCGATATCTTTATTAATTTTCTTTAGTGCTAATAAGAAACGTCCGAGAACGCGCAATCTTGCTCGAATCATATCGGTCTGATGTTGGGCTTTGTATTTTATGCACATTTTATTTGCATAGATGATCAATAATTCGTCGTATCTAATTGTACGTGTGATTTCATCGTCTCTCATAACAGGAAACACTATTTGTAGTGTTTCATTTGCTAAGTGATGCAGTCTGTTCATTACTCTTCTGCCCATAATCATAATACTCTTACTTTTGCTGAAATTCTTTTTGTGACAATTACGTGAATGGTAACGTATTGAGCTTTTCGCGTAATATGCTCCGCATTTCGAACAAGCAATAAAATCCGTAGCGGTTTTAAGAGAAGTTACATTGGGTCGTCTTGATACAATTAATTGTCCTGTATTAATATTTTCCTTTGTATTGAACAAGAAATCACCACGTTTTCGAAGGATATCTATTATTTTTTGCCTTTCTTCATTTTTTTTAGGCAAAACAGCAAATTTTTTAACGTCTGGTTCATCACGGTGGACTGTTTCTAAGTGCCGTGCGAGTTGAGATTGCAGTTTTAAGCAAAAAACACAACAGTGCCGTTTGGACTTAACGTTACTTTTTTCAACGTAATCTCTTCATCTCTGCATGCTGATGTACCGTTTATACTTATTTTTGAATAATCTAAACTGGACTGTGAGGATACAGATTTTCTTACAGCTGATTCCTTGTGTGGACTGATATTATTATCTGATGATGTACATTCATTTTCTGAAGGAACGTACTCCGATTCATCATCACTACTTGCGTTATCGTTATCTATATTTAGTGTATAAAAAAATAAAATAATTTTAGTATAAATTGATTACTTTTTCAAATGTAAATACATATATAGCAATCGTTTTTGTAAATTTGTATTAAATAAAATTACTTGTAATATGATTAATTTTTATATTATATCTATTAATAAATGTAAATATTCAGAAATTTTTTTTGTAAATAATTTATATTAATTTATTTATGTTCTAACAGTAGTATCTAACAGTTCATTTTTTAAAACTACTAGAACAATACAAGCGCGCGCTACGCGCGCGCCATTTATTTAATTTATTTAATATATATATTTAATATTGTATATACATATATATATACATATATATATGTATATATGAAATGTAAGCACATACAAGATGAGGCATTTAAATTGAGATGCTTAAATACAGGGTGTACCAAAACTCGCGACCGAAATTTTACTGACATATTCCTGACTTAAAAATAAGACGAAAATCCTAATACGAAAATGTCGAGAATATAATACTTTTCAAATAAGAAGCATTTACAGTAGACGAATCAGATAGTCCGAAGTTCGCGCGCTCAGGGACGATACATCGCACAGTCATAGTGGATGCTCTTGCGCTCATTATAATGAAAATTATGTTTATACGAACGCGAAATTTGTTGAGAAATAGTACAATTTCTATTGATAAATTACATTTATACGCCATACTACGAGATTTATGGCACGCTGTTTTGCTACTTATTAATAAGATTTTTTTAATCCAAAAAAGAAATTAACAATTGATTTAAACTAAAGTAGATAGTTTTTTGGAACCATTTTTATTATGTTATAACATAATAAAAATTAATTAAATTATGTCGAACATAAAATTAATTCAAAATACAAAAATCTTATTAATAAATAGCAAAACGGGCGTGCCATACGCAGAGAAAGATACAGCCTTTCTTTTATGTCGTCATAATTTTAATTTATATTTTTATGTCATGACATAATATTAATGTATTTTTGTTATGTCGAAACATAATAATAATTGCAGGAATAAAAATTATGAAAGCTGTCATAATAATTCAATGAATTAAAATTATGCTACAACATAATAAAAATTTCGGTGAATAAAAATTATGCCATGACATAATGAAAATTGAAAATTAGAATTACGTGTTTCTGCTATTTTAATCCTAGATTTTATATTAAATTTTAAATTAGAAGAAATTTTATTATGTTAAGACATAATATTTATTGAGAATTTCCATTATGTACATAATTTTAATTCTTGAATTTTTATTATGTCTATAATAGAAATTCAAGAATTAAAATTATGTTCACAATTAAAATTCGTGAATTACAATTACGTACATAATAGAAATTCAAGAAATAAAATTATGTGTCTACATAATAAAAATTTGGGAAATAGTTACATAATGTACATAATTGTAATTCCCGAAATATTTTTATGTCATAACATAAAATAAATTTAGAATTAATATTTTCTCTAGACATAATTTTAATTCTGCATTTTTAATTACGTAATAGCTTAATAATAACTCGATGTAAATAAATGTCGCTGAAGCTAGCAGCGGGCGCTAGCAGCGAAACGTCTCGCGGCCAGGGCCGAAAGTCATGTGGGTTCCCCGTAGGGTACGATCATATCGTAGGTTAATTATTACCGGCTATTGGGCTTTTTTGAGATATAATTAATTTATGAAGATTAAAGATATTTATATACATATTTTTTAAAATTATTCACTCCTTTTTGATCGATTTGATAAAAGAGTATGTTTCAACAGTTATTTATTATTCGATAAATAACTATTGAACGTAGCAAAGAGCAATTTTCACCAAATTTTAAAGGAATCACGTTCTTGTAACAACAAAACGATTAAGCACGTATTCGCGACAAGACGCGGTTTTTTAAAATTGTTATTAATTTTTTATTAACATTTATTTCTCTAGCGGTCCATCGCAAAGTACGATTTTCACGAAATTTTAAGAGAATCATGTTCTCGCAACAACAAAACGATTAGGCTCGTATTCGCGACAAGACGCGGTTTTTTTAAAATGTTATTAATTTTTTATTGACAATTATTTCTCTAGCGGTCCATCGCAAAGTACGATTTTTACGAAATTTTAAGAGAATCATGTTCTTGCAACAACAAAACGATTAGGCAAGCATTCGCGACAAGACGCGATTTTCCTTAATTGTTATTAATTAAATTAAGTGAATTAATAGACTATTTTTTCTATAGCGGTCCACCGCAAAGAGCGATTCTCTCCAAATTTTAAGGGAATCATGTTCTTGTATCAGTAAAACATTTAGGCAAGTATTCGCGACAAGACGCGATTTCCCTTAATTGTTATTAATTAAATTAAGTAAATTAATTGACTATTTCTTCTATAGCGGTCCACCGCAAAGAGCGATTCTCACAAAATTTTATAGGAATTATGTTCTTGTGTCAAAAAAATAGTTTATTAATTTACTTAATTTAATTAATAAAAAATCGTACTTTGCGATGAACCGCTAGAGAAAAAAAAGTCAATTAATTTACTTAATTTAATTAATAACAATTAAGGGAAATCGCGTCTTGTCGCGAATACTTGCCTAAATGTTTTATTGATACAAGAACATGATTCCCTTAAAATTTGAAGAGAATCGCTCTTTGCGGTGGACCGCTACAGAAAAAATAGTCTATTAATTCACTTATTTTAATTAATAACATTTAAGGGAAATCGCGTCTTGTCGCGAATGCTTGCGTAATCGTTTTGTTGTTGCAATAACATGATTCTCTTAAAATTTCTTGAGAATGGTACTTTGCGATGGACCGCTAGAGAAATTATTGTTAATAAAAAATTAATAACAATTTAAAAAAACCGCGTCTTGTCGCAAATGCTTGCCTAATCGTTTTGTTGTTGCAAGAACATGATTCTCTTAAAATTTCGTGAGAATCGTACTTTGCGATGGACCGCTAGAGAAATAAATGTTAATTAAAAATTAATAACAATTTTAAAAAACCGCGTCTTGTCGCGAATGCTTGCCTAATCGTTTTGCTGTTGCAAGAACATGATTCTCTTAAAATTTCGTGAGAATCGTACTTTGCGATAGACCGCTAGAGAAATTATTGTTAATAAAAAATTAATAACATTTAAGGAAAACCGCGTCTTGTCGCGAATATGTGCCTAATCGTTTTGTTGTTGCAAGAACGTGATTCCCTTAAAATTTCGTGAGAATCGTACTTTGCGATGGACCGCTAGAGAAATAAATGTTAATAAAAAATTAATAACAATTTAAAAAAACCGCGTCTTGTCGCGAATGCTTGCCTAATTGTTTTGTTGTTGCAAGAACATGATTCTCTTAAAATTTCGTGAAAATCGTACTTTGCGATGGACCGCTAGAGAAATAAATGTTAATAAAAAATTAATAACAATTTTAAAAAACCGCGTCTTGTCGCGAATGCTTGCCTAATCGTTTTGTTGTTGCAAGAACATGATTCTCTTAAAATTTCGTGAGAATCGTACTTTGCGATGGACCGCTAGAGAAATAAATGTTAATAAAAAATTAATAACATTTAAAAAAAACCGCGTCTTGTCGCGAATGCTTGCCTAATCGTTTTGTTGTTGCAAGAACATGATTCTCTTAAAATTTCGTGAGAATCGTACTTTGCGATGGACCGCTAGAGAAATTATTGTTAATAAAAAATTAATAACATTTAAAAAAAACCGCGTCTTGTCGCGAATACGTGCTTAATCGTTTTGTTGTTACAAGAACGTGATTCCTTTAAAATTTGGTGGAAATCGCTCTTTGCTACGTTCAATAGTTATTTATCGAATAATAAATAACTGTTGAAACATACTCTTTTATCAAATCGATCAAAAAGGAGTGAATAATTTTAAAAAATATGTATATAAATATCTTTAATCTTCATAAATTAATTATATCTCAAAAAAGCCCAATAGCCGGTAAATAATTAACCTACGATATGATCGTACCCTACGGGGAACCCACATGACTTTCGGCCCTGGCCGCGAGACGTTTCGCTGCTAGCGCCCGCTGCTAGCTTCAGCGACATGGTAAATTATAAGTATGTCTAATAATAATTTCTTTTCCTTGAGTAGCAATTAAATTTGGTAGAATTTTTATGATGGTAAATTAAATAGCAAAACTGGGTGCCACAGACGAGTTATACTTGCATAACAAAATTTATTTATTTATTACATGTGTTCAAAATGTCCTCCTCCCATTCTATACAAAGAGACGGGCCCGTCGAATTAAAATTTGTTCCAGCATTGTGGATCATTTGGGAATATGGAAGCAACTGATTCTATAATCCGTCCTTCTAACTCCTCCCGATTGTTTATCGGATTACGATAAACATATTCTTTATGTACCCCCCAGAAAAGAGAAGTCCATCGGCATAATTTAGCATATTTTAATTCATTGAATTATTATGACAGCTTACATAATTTTGATTCCTGCAATTATTATTATGTTTCGACATAACAAAAAATACATTAATATTATGTCATGACATAAAAATATGAATTAAAATTATGACGACATAAAAGAAATTCGACATCAGGCTGTATCTTTCTCTGTGTATGGCACGCCGTTTTGCTATTTATTAATAAGATTTTTGTATTTTGAATTAATTTTATGTCGACATAATTTTAATTAATTTTTATTATGTTATGACATAATAGAAATGGTTCCAAAAAACTATCTACTTTAGATTAAATCAATTGTAAATTTTTTTTTTTTTTTCATTAAAAAAATCTTATTAATAGTAGCAAAACAGCGTGCCATAAATCTCGTAGTATGGCGTATAAATGTAATTTATCAATAGAAATTGTACTATTTCTCAACAAATTTCGCGTTCGTATAAACATAATTTTCATTATAATGAGCGCAAGAGCATCCACTATGACTGTGCGATATATCGTCCCTGAGCGCGCGAACTTCGGACTATCTGATTCGTCTACTGTAAATGCTTCTTATTTGAAAAGTACTATATTTTCGACATTTTCGTATTAGGATTTTCGTCTTATTTTTAAGTCAGGAGTATGTCAGTAAAATTTCGGTCGCGAGTTGTGGTACACCCTGTATATAATATAAAAAATAAAGCACAATAAGAAAATAACGTTTATCGCTTTCTCCTTTTTACATTAACTCCTACCCCATCCTCTCTTATTCAACACCTTGTTCACGTCTGCCACCAAGAATTAACAAAGCTGGGCTCAGTGGGCAATCATGCCTAACTCTCCTTCCCGTTTAATACTTTTCCCCCTTCTTCTCCCCCACCTTTAACTCTTCTTTCCGTTTCCCTCAAAACCCTCTTACATCTCTTAACCAGACTTTTCTCACCTTTATCACCTTTACCCACAACTTTCTACCAAGTCAAAAGATGCTCTTATCCACAAATACCACCATTAACTTCCCATTTTTCTGCCTATTATATAAGTAATAGTTCAGGATATAAATGGTATTGTTCTCAATCTAAACTCGATTGACCCGGCAGCAGACCCTTTCTTTCCATCCCTCATTAATCTTTCCGCCAACACTAATACACACACCTTACATGCTATTTGCGTCAGAGTTACTCCTCTCACTATAAGCCTCCATCCTTTCTTGCTCACTTTTTTTTACTACCAGTATTATGACCCCTACTCCTATATTCTTGGCTATTTTTCTCCTTTCCAAACCCTGTTGCATACCTTCTATATGCATTCCTCCACCTCCTCTCTTTCGTACTTCCACACTTTATTTGGAATTCCATCCCCGCTTATTGCTTTTCCATCTTTCAATTTCCTCACTTCCTCCCTAATTCTTTTCCTCTTTATCTCTTCTTTCCCATCGCATTCCTCTCTCTCAGATCCTCTAGATACCCTACACTCTATCTCTTCCAACAACTTTCTAAAATACCTATCATATTTTTCCGTTTCTATTCCTTTATTTATCCTCTTCTTTCTTTTTCTTTCCTGTTTATTCCCTCTACATTTATTCCTCCTTCCTCCGTAGTGGATCAAAGCATAGAAAAGAGTGGGACATAGAACCAAAATTGAATTTTCGAAATATTTACTCTTGTTTGCAAATTATGATAGTAAATTGTGTTGCAGATGACTAAAATAACGTCATTTACTCTGAATATTTCCGTAATTTTCGTACAAATGTACCATAACATAGTCATCCTAACA